>JAOBYK011098641.1:0-23248 GCA_025434845.1 Phenganax subtilis | reverse complement strand
TATATATACTATGGTACATAAATTATACATGCACATGCCATCACATCTACCCTTGTGGAGATTTTTTTTGTTTTGTTCTTAGAGAATGTGTCCCGGTTTTCCTAACAGTAATTATAGCATTAGTTCTAAGTAACATACATTATGTTTTGGTCTCACAATCCTCCAGGTATGCAGGTCTTCTGAGAGGGCGTTCTCTGGAACTGTATTTTCGAGGGTAATCCGTGCACTCCTTCAGATCATGATGCTCATGTTGTTGAACACCTGTTCGACTAGCTATCGTCAACGGCTCCTCCTGAGATCGGAGGGTAGGTGGTAGATTATTGGTCTGTTGAACAGACTCTTCCTTACCATCTGTAGGCAGGGGTACCATGAGATCAAAATTCGTTTCGGGACTGACTTTAACTTCTGCTTCTTTTGTGTCGTGAATGTTCGCCTTGCCCAGATGCCGACGATTTCTCCTTAGAAATCTTCCTTGCTGGGTCACCATGACATATGATCTAACTCCCACCTTTAATTACTTGCTCCAACACTTCAAGCTCTGTATCCTCCTGGGTACAGCATCGAAGTCTCTGGATTGTATCCTTTTTAATTGGCATGTTCAGTATGAGGTTGACTTGCTCGATATCGATTTCACCTGTCGATTTTGCACCACTCGTAAATACATCGACGTGCTGCTCTTCCTTCTGGACACTCTTCGAATCGGGAAGGAATACTCTACTCAGTGCATCAGCCATCACCACCATCGATCCTTTCTTATACGTGACTGTAAAATCATACTTTTGGAGCTTAAGTAGCATTCATTGAAGTCGCTGTGGGGCAGAGTGGAGACTTTTTAAATATCGTTTCAAGTGGCTTATGATCAGTTTCCACCAGCACATCTCTGCCATATACAATCTTTTTCAAAATTGTTGGGACAGTCATGAAAAATATCCAAAAATTTTCAAAAAAAGCCTCCCCCCGCTCCCACCTTTTCAATGTTGTGGTAGCAAATACATCTCTATGATAGCTGGGCATTTTCATATCAAACAAAAACAACATTGAAAAGGGGGGAGCGCGGGGAAATTAAGAAAAAATTACTTTTATGGGCTAAGCGGTCTAATTTAACTGATTTTCAGCAGGTGTCCGAACGAGTTTTGAAAAAGATTGTCTGAATGGTATATTTATTGCATCATCATTTTTGAAGTATAGATCTATTTTTATTTAGTATTATCTGAAACTTTTTTCACGATTTCATGAAAGAAAAGTTACACGAAAATCTATGGTTCATGTCAGTATGGTTAGGTCATGTTGTCTCGAAATTTGAATAGAAACTCCAAACGTTGTAATTGCAGTGTAGTGTGTATGATGGTCGTGTATTCTTTTGAGGTTAAATAGCGTGAATCTGAGTTTATATATTTAAAATGCAAGCTCGGCACTCACACATATCTAGATAATTACAAGCTTTGATCATTCCTCTTAAGCATGCATGTACCATTTAGAAGAAGTAGCGCTTAGATTGTGCATTTTTGACACGAATATGGGATGTGTTTCACCTCAAGCTCAGCTATCATGCAACATCCAAGGCTATATCACGCATGCATCTTGACAGCCAAAGTTTTAGTCTACACTTTATCAATAAAGCATGGTTTTCCAGGGAAAAATATCTTCTGAAACGCGAGCCTTGGTGAAGTATTTAGGTGAAGATAAATTGTATTCCGTTCGTGGTATTGCGAAAAAGTGCAGTATTTCTAAATCATCAGTTAGTAGAATATTAATGTCATCTAATGACGTGGGGAAAGCATGTAAGGCGTCTGAAAGAGCGGGGCATCCTAAAAAGCTATCTCCTCGAAACATCAGATTATTAAAACGCTGTGTAAGTTCTCTGAGAAAAAACAATCCAAATTTCTCGCTGAAGGAACTCATTATATTTAGCAAACTTCAAAATACAGATATATCTTATTCCACCTTCTACAGAGCAATGCTACAGGCTGGGTTTAAATTCTGCAACACCAGAAAGAAGGGTATTCTTGAAAAGGAAGACCGTAGAAAACGAGTCGTTTTTGCTCAGAAATGCCAAAAATTACTGAAACACATGCCTCAGTTATTTTATAAATACATCTCATTTTATTTGGACGGTGTTTCATTCGTCTTCAAGCAAAAACCAATGCTTCACGCTGCTATTCCTAGAGGAAAGATTTGGCGTAAAAAATCAGAAGGAAAGCAACTCACGGCTAAAGGTTCAAAAGGCCTGGCAAGTGGAAAAAGGCTGCACTTACTGGTGGCGATTGCCCAGGACAGAGGAGGGATTCTTATCAAGGAATATGAGCGCATGAGTGGAGAATTTTTTAGTAATTTTGTGCAAAAAATTTTGCCTTCGCTTTTTACATGTGACACTGAGAAGAGATGGTTTGTAATGGATAACGATCCCTCGCAGAGGAGTGAACGTGCCAAAAAAGCAATAAATAGTGCTGGTGCTACACTCTTTGCTATTCCACCGCGTTCGCCCAATCTCAATCCGATTGAAAATCTATTTCACATCGTAAAGAAAAAACTACAGAAGCAAGCCATTGCGGAATGCATATATCAAGAATCTTGGCAAGAATTTAAATGCAGAGTCTTCAATACTTTACAAAACACCCCAATAAACTATATTAACAAACTTATAATAAGCATGCAGAAGCGCGTCGAGGCTGTTATGAAATGTAAGGGATTAAGAACGAAATATTAAACGTGTCTCTACTGAAGTGTAAGGTTAACGCGGTTAACACCACGGTTAGCACTTTAGATTGTTAATTTTTGCACAATTTTTTGAACTCATGCAGTCTATCGTTGCGTAGAAATATTCTGCTTTGTCAGTTCTATCTTCATTTGTAATGTTTACTGAAAACTAATCAAAGCTTCGAAAGATTATAGGAATTATAAGTGTAAATCGTCTATTCATAATATAAACAAATTGAATTACAGCCTTTTAAAGCAATGTTAGTGTTAACCGTCTCAAAATGAGATTTATATTCAACGCTCCTAAAATTCACGTCGTGTAAACAATTGCCCTTATGTAGGCTACTAGTGTTGCAAGTTTGACTTATTGAAACGCACTTAATAAAAAGTTATAAGAGTATTTAGGTGTAAGCCGTGGTGTAAACTGTCCGAGACTAAAGTCTATTTACTTCCGTCTGGCGTATTTTCAGTTAAATTATTACTAACAATTAGTTTTGCAAAACAGGAAGCACAGGACTGAATGTCCCTCTGATCATTTAGAGGTATTTGGCAATAAAGACCAAACAGATTCCATCTAACATTCATCATTTCGGTATTAACGCGATCAATTGAGCCACCTTTTATGAGCACTAGAGGTGCGTGGCTTGTTGCAAAAAAGGGTGTGTCCTTATCCAGTATAATATCTTCTCTCATTACATTCTTGGGCGCAGGGAAATGAACGACGTCTCCTTCTAGCACCTGTAGCAATTCACACCAGGGTATGAGGCTTTGTTTCCAACGAAAATCGTTTAGCAGAACGACCTCAGCATTTTCTATTCCTAACCAAGCAAAAGTGCCTGAAGCAGGATTCACGAAACATTCACATATTTTCTTTAGCGGTGAAAGAAGAAAGGTTTTTCCACAGTTTGCTGGCCCATAGATATAGACATTTCGATATTTTCCTCTGCCATTTTTCAATGCATTATGAACTGCCGTTGCAAACTTGCTGACACTTATTCCGTTATGAAGCAACATTACACTTGCAGCTGTCATCCACTTTCTGTCACAATCGTCCTCACACGGGCTTGCCGCAGACTCTTGTAATATCTGCAATCTCATCTTTTTTGCTTTTTTTAACTTTTCTTGGGCTTCGTCAAGCTCTTTGGCCGTTTGGAGAGCTTCGTTAACAACTCTTGGGCCACGGTTACTGACGAACTCTGCAATATCAATTTTCCCTTCCTCCTGCCATTTTGAAGCCAACGCCATGAGCTCAAGACGATTCTTGATTTTCTTCTCTTGAATGATGGAAACCACATCAAACGCTGAAAGATGTTTTCGCTTCTTGCCATGGCCTGATTTTCCAGACGTCTTTTTTTTCTTTGAGGCCTCTGAACTTTGTGGAGGTTGTTTATTGGTAAAATCAGGGTGTCCTGGAGACAACAGGTATTCACGATCATCTTTTACTACGTACTGGTAAGCAGTGTAATAATTAGAATGACTATTGGAAAAGTTCAATTTGATGCCGTGATGTTGGTCAATAAAACGTCGAATTGCTAGCCATCTGCTTACTTTGTTTAACTTAATTGCCATGTGATAGTGACTACCAGAGTCGCGATGTGCTTTTAAACTGACGACCCAGTGCATAATCCTTGAGCCTGAAATTTTATGCCAGGCATCGACAATCAGCTCAGCAAATTGCAACCGTGAGACTTTGGTTGGATCACATTAACTATACGTTATAAGATAAACGCATCTCACTAATGGTTTTACGCGGCTTTCAGCCATCACTTCAAAGTAAAGTTAACAATCCACTCTACAGGAAGTATGATGTTTACCTATGCATTATAAGTTAAATATGACGTAATGTGTCAAGTTATCTAACCCGTCGAGCTGACTTCATTGAATCAATGACAAAATATGCTATAACAAGAAGAGTTTATACTTTATGATGAACAAGAACTTGCTCAAATTTGACCCAAAACAATATTTATTTAACCGTAAAAAGCGTCAAGGCTTTGAAAAACTAGCAGTTTTCGGTTAATATTTATTAATTAACTATTATCAAGGGCCCATTACTGCATCTGTATCACTTGGACTACAACCATGATAAACATAGCCTATAACTGGCAAAGCTCGCAAGATTCTAGTTATTTTAAGCTTCAATTTTCCAATACATATAACTTGCAGGCTCTTGGTCACTCAGACAATCTTTTTCAAAATTGTTGGGACAGTCACAAAAAATATCCAAAAAATTTCAAAAAAAGCCTCCCCTTTTCAATGTTGTGGTAGCAAATACATCTCTATGATAGCTGGGCATTTTCGTATCAAATAAAAACAACATTGAAAAGGGGGGAGCATGGGGAAATTAAGAAAAAATTACTTTTCTGGGCTAAGCGGTCTGATTTAACTGATTTTCCGCGGTGTCCCATCATGTTTTGAAAAAGATTGTAGATATGTCTCGAATTTCTCCATCCCGAAAACGATAGCCAACAATTCTTTTTCAATTTGCGCGTAACTGACTTCAGTCTGAGAGAGTGATCGAGACGCATAAGCCACCGGTAAGCCATCCTCCATCAAGCAAACCCGCAACCCCTCCATAGAGGCATCACATTGGAGAACTGGGGTTATGGCGGGGTCAAAGTATCTCAAACCTGGGGAAAATGGCATAATTCGTTTGACTTCGGAAAAGGCACGACCTTGTATGGCTTCATCCCACAAGAACTCGTTTCCTTCTATCATTATTTCTCGCAAGGGGCTCTTCACTTCGGCCAACTTGGGAGCAAATCTCTGGAGGTAGTTGGCCATACCCAAAAGATGCTGAACAGCTTGCTTGTCTTTTGGTTGGGGCATTTCAGTAATTGCCTTCACTTTACTTTTATCTAGTTTGAGACCATCTGCCATTAGCAAGTGTCCCATATACGATACATCTTTTCAGCGAAGTTGCAATTTCTTACCATTTAGCTTCACATTTTTCTCTCTGCATCGTTGCAGCATGTTCAACAGGTTGACATTATGGTTTTCTTGAGCTTCACTTTCTGTTTCACCACAACTAAACACCAGGACATCATCAGCTATTGCCTTGCATCGTTTCAATCCAGACAATGCTTCATCCAATCTTCTTTGAAATTCCTCTGGAGCTGGTGAGATTACAACGGCATTCTCAACCACCTGTATCTTCCACAAGGCATCCCAAAAGTCGTAACAAAACTGCTCTCTTCGTCTAATGCGACTTGTCAAAACCCGTTTTTCGCATCCAATACGGAGAAACATCTCACTTTCGACAGCTGCAGTAGAATTGCCGCCATTGTTACAGGTCTTGCCCCATGCGGGACATGCTAATTTCTTCATTGTACGAGATCTTCCACAGTATTTACACTGAAGACGTGTTCTGTTTGTGTCACAATCATCACGCTTTGATTGCACGCTTTGATTTCGTCCTTGTTTATCTGGAATTCATTCTACAACGTCATGAACTTCCTCGCTCATCATCACTTTTAACTGCTGCGTTGTGCCCTCGTGAGATCTACAGATGTCAATGCAGTCCTTCAAAGTCCACTAAGGTACTTGTAAAAGTCTTTTACGGACTTGATTGTCTTTAATTCTGACAACAACACGATCACGTATTTAGCTGTTTTCTAAGGGGCCAAAATTACATGTTTTGGCCAGCTTTCTGCAGGTTGTAACATACGAATCAAGAGTTTCATTACTTTCTTCATCGCTCTTGGTAAAGCAATAGCGCTCAAAGGTTTCGTTCGTTTCACCTATACAATGGTTGTCAAGTTTTTTCATTACAATGTCGATGTCATTTCTCTCTGTTTCATCTTCAAAATCGAGTCCCTCGAGGACATCTAAAGTGTCAGAGCCCAAACACGTCAATAATGTTGCTCTGCGCATTTGCTTTGTCGAGTGATCAAGCCTTTAGGCAATCTCATAATTTTGCCACAATCTTTTAAACTTTTTCCAATTAACTGCTAGGTTACCATCTAAGTCTAGCTTGTTTGACAATGGCAAATTGGCTTGGAAATTAAGCGAAACTGCTTGTTGTTTCGATTCATCTCCATCTGAACCAGAATCCATTAACTGGTTAGCTGCACCTTTCGTTATTCGGCTTCGAGTTCTTTCCTTCATCCTACAGACAATTTCGTATTATATTAGGAACCTCAAACGCTTGTCAAAGCACTCCTGACACCATGTAACATTTTCGAAAAAAGTCTTTATTTCACACTACTGTTCACCGTGCAGAGTCAGGTTAATAATGATAAACCCTATGCTAATAAGTTCATATATATATACTATGGTACATAAATTATACATGCACATGCCGTCACAACACCTTTCACAAGTATGTATCTTGCTGTTGCTGCAAACTATTACATAGGTATTTTAGTTGCACTAAAGTTATTTCCTCCTGCCAGTCTAAAATATCAATTTCAATAACAAGCAAATTTGGGGCAGAAACAATGACAGCATGCATATCCACATCCCCTCAACACGACACCACAATTTTTTCCAACAATCAAGGTACCCTTGACTATCATCTCTGGGAAAGTCACTTTTTGCAAAAAAATTGAACAAATTAGAGTTTACCACTCCGCAATTCTAAACTTTATCAAAAATTTAAGTTTAGGTTATCAACTATATTCAACTTGTCCCAATATTTGTGAAATACTTGCTTTTCAATTCCAACCTCATCTTTGATTTCAAGCTATTGATGATCCAACAAACTCCCTCAATCCCCCCACTACAACATACTTATCCAATTGCAGTTGACGCCCTGAACATTCATAGAAACAAAAATTTTGAGCTCGTGATGAATTAAAAACCACTTCCATTCGTATTTTTTCAGTTTCTCTTGTAACATCTTCAAAAATATCCAATTCATTGAAGATGGGATGGTCTTTGTTATGCCACTCAGATTACTTGTACATTTTAAATCTACACATGAATAAATACCCAAGAAGAAGTATTATATGTATGGTCGGTGCGGAACTGGCCATGACAAATATTAAGACAGTCAATGAAAGACACAGGTACAATAGTAATTAAATCAAATCGTTACTTTATAATAAGCCTTGCACAGACTGTGAAGGAAAATTGAATCTTTTAAGTCTTTATAAATCTTTTTGAAGCTTTTTGATGACTTTATTTGTCGTAAGATTCGTCGTATTGTTCACTGCCGATGTAGCGGTGAGTCTTATCTTAAGCTTGCTGCCTTTGGCTAACTTTCTATGTTACAGGAAGCAGGTTTATGTCCATTTAGCTAAGTTATTCACATGTATTGTCAATAAATCTAAAACAAAACATGGAAGAAAGAACATAAAAAAAGCTTGATAAATTTTAAAAGAATTCGCAAAAAGAGGATGCAAATAAGGCACAACACGAAGGCGCAATTAAAGCACAAAAAAAGGCGCAGGGCACGAAAAAAAACCCCACTAGACATGAAGGGTGACAAAAAGACTATCTTGTTTCAGCCATTTGCAATTTACCTTTTCAAAACATGTGGATTCTTGAAACTGCTGTAGTGCAAAATCTTGTGATCACTTAACTCTAAAGTTTCAGTATGATGTACCGAACTTCAGGCTGTTTCTAATGATATATAGTGATGTTGCAACACGGGTCAATAAAAGGTGGCACAAGCACACACTTGCAAAGATACAGTGGGTGGACAAAAAAAGTGGCCCCTGTTGGCTGTCATCAAAAAGCAGTTTTTTTTGTTTACAAAATTCAGGAAATTCCAGACCAATCCAGAAACAGCGATGGTTCTAACCAGATATTTGAAATTGTTCTCCACCTATTTTTAGGGGCTTCGGTGGCACAGTCGTTAGGATATGCACCTTTCACCAATGACGTTGTGAGTTCGATTCTCAGCTCGGACTTAACTTTCCCAAGTGAAAAGAGTTTGTCAACTACTCTGCCGAAAGTCGTACGTTTTCCCCGGGTACTCTGGTTTCCTCCTACAGGGAAAGTTGACAGGGTGGGCTAGGATAAACAGATTAGGAAAGTAAAAATTGATTGTTGTAAAAATAGATGGTGTAAGGTAATATACATTCATATACATAACGTACACATTAGAAAACCATTGTAAATAGTTACGTAATTCAGCTTATACACTGCAAAGTAACTATATATAAGCCATAAGCCATAAGCCATAAGCCATAGTATCATGACTGTGTTTGAACAGTTGCAAATTTTCAGAATGTTATGGACACAAAACCATTTTTTCATAGGGGGCCAATTTTTTTGCCCACCCACTGTATATTAAGTTAAAATTGCATGCATGTATGCATCAACTGAAGTAATAAACTATGCTAGATAAAAACCATCTGCAATTGAACCATTTAGTAGGCACAAGTATATACGTAGTATTTAGTGTCTCAGATTCATTGTACAATCTGTTTCGGCAATTTTTATGTTTGTGCCACCTTTTTGTTTACTTGTACTGCGTTATTGCTTTACAAGACATTTTTGGAAAGAGCATGAAAATCTGTGCGATACACTGAATTTTGAAGCTAAGCATTCACAAGAGTTTGCAATGTTACTATGCGACACACATTGTGAAAAAGTAAATTTTGCATTTGGGAGAAACCTATTTGTATATCAATCACTCAAAGTTTCTTGAAGTATCAAATATTCAGCTGCTTTAGGGGCCGATTACATGGAGCATTTTCAACCCCGGGCTGAGCTCAGCCCAGTAAAGTTGGCTCAAACTTTTTCTGATTACATGGAAGATCTCAGCTCGGGCATGAAAATACCCGGCAATCTAATATAAACGCGCGAAAATTAAAACATGGCTGCCAAAAAAAGTCAAAGGAACGTAATATTTGCATTTTTTCGATTTTGAGTCTTGATAGCATTGATACTACAGTGCTATGGCATGGTCATTGCATATAGAATGAAACAGCGAAAGAGAATGATGCTGCTCTATGCATATTTGTACTCAAAAAGAAAAACTTGATCAGAAAAAAGAGGCATCTAATGATTCGCAGACTTTGCTGAAAACCAAGAACAACCTGGGTAGTGAATGGCTGAACCGATCAGTGGTGGAGAAATCTAGTTAATGAAAATGCCTCCTCCAGTTCTTGAAAAAATTTTAGAATGAGCAAAGAGAGCTTTTACAGTATGGTTGCTGAATTAAGCCCCGTTTACACTATACCGGATTGCTCCCGGAGCGGGTCAAATCTTACAGCTGGCGACGCTCTATTAAGGTTTTTAATGATAATGACACAAAGAAATATACAAAATCTGTCAGCCTAGTTAACATTTGCTGGTGATTATTGATCCTTAACAGCAAACGAAGATTGCGTGACGAGTGAATCAGGTCTAGTGTAAGCGGGGCCTTAGACCCTGTAATTGGGCCTACGCAAAAAGTTGGCTGTCACTTTATATTATCTTAAGGACACTGGTTCCTTGTAGATGACTGCCAATACATTTGGTGTCCATCAGAGTACAGTCACCAAAGTCATTCAGGAAGTGTGTTCTGCTATAAACAAAGTGTTAGGACCAAAATATATTTACTTGCCAAAGGACGAGGAAAAAATGAGGAGATAAGCCTCTGAGTTTGAATTAAACTTTGGTATGGTACAGGCCTTTAACTGTATTGATGGTACATAAACCTTGGTAAGAATACACCAGCAGCTTAATTGCTAGGTTAATTGATGATATCTCGTCACCATTAATTAGTCCAACACAAAAGTCCAAGATGACAGATTCAATAAGATTACCACCTTGTGTATGCAGTGTTGATGGATAATATCTTATCACTGGTATCAGTGCGAGAATCAATTAAGACTGAATGCCTTTCTACGCCATACAAACTTCTTTTGTCAAATAAGATACCAGAAATGTGTCATTTTGTTGCTTTTTACTACTATCAATGCATCAAGTAGTTCAATCTTCCTTCTTCAAGAAAGGAAAACTGTAGTCCTTGCTTTGCATTTCTGATTCTAATAAACAGTTTACAATTCTGCATGTAAATACCAGATAACAGCAAAGAGAGCCGAGAATATCAGTAGTTTCATTGTTGCAGTCTTTTTCAGCCACTGGCAATGTTCAGATAATTGTAGATATAGACGGGCAACTTTAGTGATTGTAGCTGTCCTGTACAAAAATTAAAAACAGTATTAAAAACAAACACACAACCCGGATTAAATATGCAAGAATTCAATACTATCAAACTAGCAATAAAGGCATTATTTTCCTTGAATCATCAATGTCTCAGGCAAGCTTTGATGTGAGGTGATTAATTTGGAATATGCCACCCGAACCTGGAAGAAAAACTTGAATAGGTTAACGCAAGAACAGAAAAAGGAAAAAATGATGAAACATGCTTACCTTTTTTAAAATTAGAGGCAGGCCAATAAATACTGGCCTATGGTGATTTAACCATATCAACACTATTCCTACTTCTTTACCATTTGTATAACTTATGGTTAATCTTGTAACATGTCAACGTGATGTTGGCATCTTGTCGCTTTCTCACCTTGACGGAAGCCTAAATTGCTGTGTGATGACTAAACTAAGTTTCAAGAGTACCTGCCTGAACTTCTTCCATCAAGTTTGTATAAACATGACCAATCAACGTTGCATTATCTGTTGTAAAGCTAGATATAAGTTGCTTGAGACCATTTTCCTTGGTCATAAGATTGTACAATGATCTTCGTTTTACTTCATCAAGCCAATTGACATTGAAGTCTCCAATGAATATAAACTGCGAAGAAGTATTTTCCTGCAAAGTGGCACGAATGGCCGCCAAAAGAAATGGTAAAACAAGTCTTGGAGATCTGTACATTGCAGTCTGGATGTTCAACCATCTTCACAATAGTCAACTCAATCCCATGAAAATTTTTCGCACAAGAGTACCCATCGATCATCAGAAGTCTGAAATAAACAGCTGTTCCATGATGTGGACGTTTAGCATTTGAAAAGTCATCATTACTGAAGTAGCCTTCAATTGCATAAATTTCATCAAAATCGGGGGTACTTAATTTTGTTTCAGTGAACATTAAAATATTGGCTCATGAATAATTTATATCCTTTTGAAAATCATCAATGTCGTAGGCAAAGATCTTGCATTTAGGTACCATAATTTCAAATCAGTGTGGTTCGACATGTAGTAAGGATTAAAACAAAGTTCTACTTTACACTCATTTCTCAGCAACTGCATTTCTTGTACAATTTTCGGATCAACAGAAGTCTTACTTTCACAAAGATCAGTAATATACAATCCTTCAATTGTTGTTACTCAACTGAGAGCAGCATAATGTATATGAGGGATTGCCCTTTTTGTGTTTAAATTAACAACAATTTGTGACTGTGTATCACCTTGTGATCTACAGACAGTTTTAGCCAAAGCTGATCATAAAAGAAATTGTTTTCTCACAACTTGAGCTGACTTTGTTTAACCAACAGCAAATTGCATTGTAACGGACAGGTTTAATGGGAATCCAAGTACTTACTAGGTGTACTTCTCGTGTAGAGGTTTTTGTTTTCTTGTCGGGTTTTTTTGCCAACATCATCATAGTCAAAGTGAACCCAGACGAGTCCAGAAAGTTTGCTATCGTTAGTTAATTGAATACTTTAATAACATTACTCCCACCGTTAGTGAGACCATCATCAGTACATTTATTTATAGCAATCTCTGTTCTTTGTCCAGCAGCTATATTTAGTCCATAAGCCAACTGTTTGGAAATCTTCAAAGGAATATAAGGTATTTGTCTCATTATTTTCTCTCTAAGTTCAGTTGAGAATGCACCAATGGCGCTGTCTTGAGCCTTGATGGTGTATTTATCAACAACAAATGACTTGTAAACTTTATCATTATACTCATCAACTAAAGCATTTTGAATGAATAATCGCGATGCTTCAGTGGGACACTCACTCTCTTCAACAGATCTTCCCTGTAGTTTTTGAAGATCAGTAGGTGTATGATGACCTTCACAGAGTCGATTTAGGATCTCAGCAAAATCTTGCTTTCTCTTTGATGCATGATTTCATCTGGCTCAAACATTCTAAAATATTTTCTCCATAGATTTGGGGCAAGATTATTGTAAGAGTTTAAACCTTGCACATCGGTAAATACGTAGCCATCCATTACAGGCTTTAGTTGACACAAATCACCAATTGTGATCATACTTACACCACCAAAATCTTCCTTGCTACCTTTCAAATCTTTCATACGATTATTTAATTGAACAGTGAACATACTGTTCCCAACCATGAATACTTCATGCAGTAATATCATAGCTACCTCAAAATCCTTTGTCTTGCGAGGGACGATTAATCACGAACAATTTACCTCATTGCCTAAACATGAGGTACGATTAGATTCTAATCATACCACAGGTTGATTAGCTACTAATCGTACCTCATCGTTTATACGTAAAAATTCTACAAATGGACAATTGATTCAAAAACACAGAACGTCAGTCTCCAAGTTTAATAGAATGATCTCTGAATAACTAATTAATGACCACTCTTTGTCCAATTCCCAACTAACAAAGGGTTCAATATATATTTCAACTCATGCAAGTAAATCAAACATGCTATTCTCTTGGTAGCCATAATATTACAAAGTGATAGCATGGCCTTCAGGTCAATTAGGGATTAAATGTACCCTACTGTCCCACTTCATGCATTAACTGCTACTGCTAATAAGCCAGATCCTGAGAAAATTAAGGAAGTATTGGGACTGCCAGACTGTGTAGACATCACTGCGAGTCCTGACAGAAAAAATATCTTTTGTGAAAAGTATTTTTGGAGTGGCAATGATGTTGAAAGCATTGAAGCCATCTTGAAACCAATTGCTGAGAAATTGCTACTATTGAAAGTTGAGCATCTCATCATCGTCATCTATTTGATTCTAAGATGGTGCGGATTTGCATATGCACTATTTTCGTCTATCCTTCTCAATAAACAGTACTATCCAAATAACACTCATCCACTGCCACAATATCGCTTCTTTGGACAGTTTCATGAACCCCAAACTGAAGAAATGAAAGAAGAAATATTAAAGCGGTTAACCTTGTATTTTAACAGTACCTCAACAGTACGAATTAACCTCAACAGTACAGATAAGAAATATAAAAACAGATAAAAAGTACAGATAAGAAATTTTTACCGATTTAATAAATAATCAAAAATATATTGAGAAAAATGTTTCTTTTGGTTAATATATGATAATGCAGATTCATATATAACAAATGAAAAAATACATTTCAGTTGTATGGTTCAAAGATGTATGGTTCGAAGATGAACATGGTCCGAACTGCCATGTATGGTTCGTAGATGTATGGTTCGAAGATGAACACACCGTATGATGTAGAGATTTTTAAAAAATTATTAATAGGCAAATATCCCGTTTACAGATATAAAAATACAAATTTAATTGTTTGTAATTATAAGCAGTCTGTTTTTGAAAAAGCTAGAGAGAAGAGTATAGCTCCCGCTCAGAATTTAAATCATAGCTTTCCCATTTCAAAAAATAATTTACCCCCAGAACCCATGCCAAGTAAGAAACAAAATTGTGGTAGTGATGGAAAGTCACTTGATCCCATGTGTTTTAAAACTTATTGGGAACGCCTAAGGGTAGACGTAGAAGAAGAACACATAGAGGCGGTTTTAGCTTAAAATCACTTTTAAGAAAAGGAGCAACACTCGCTAAACAGGCATTAAGAAAAGAAATACCAATTGGATTAAATTTAGCAAATCAATTAGCAGCAAAATATTTAAATTAAGAAAAAAATGGCCCCAAAATTACCATAGCGCTACCGATTCAGGAAAGTGAACAAAATGTTAAAAAACATGATGGTCTTATACAACATCCTGTTTTTGAGTTGTTTGAAGTACCTCCTTTGAATACGACTTACATTGAATCCAGAACGGGCATTTTCAATTCATCACCAACTAACGATAGTGTTATGGCAACTGATTATACGTTTTATCATAGTGCAAACGAGTACGGTCATTTTAAAATGGATGAAGCTGTTTTATACACTAAAATAGATATCGTTGCAACTGCAAATACTGCCAATCGAGCAGCAGAAAATGAAATTGCTTGTATACAACTTAGTCGTTTACGAACGATGTGGGATCAAGGATAAACATGTCTAATAATGCTGAGAATTACATAGGTTCTGTTCGTCATTTAATGGGCGAAATTACTAGACAATATCTTAAAACAGCTGAAATTACTGGTGCATATCATAACATTCCTACTACTACAGATGCACATGAATCTGACAGTGTGGCTCGTTTAGACGATGCCAGTGAAGATGCATGCATAAATTACGGTGCTGCAAAACGATTAAAATTATCAAATAATAAACAATTCAAATGCATAGATATATTTGATCGAAATGGTTTTAATGAAACAGGGGAGGGAAGTTTTTTTCCAACCGATTTTGAATTAAAAATTTCATTATCACATGCTGCTAAAAACAAATATTTGTTTGGTGCTGCAGCAACATGTGGAGCTTCAGATATTTCATTAAAAGATTTCCAATTGATAATCCCCTTGTTTAAACCAAGACAAAAATTAGTGATTGCTATTAACGATATGATGATAAAGAGAGTAGAGAAATTGCAAAATATGTGTTTCAATACAGAGCCATATCAAATCCCATGGCTACCAAAAGACAATACATAATATTTAATAATATATTTAATGGGTCAAGAGCAACACGTCTTTCTACCATATTATTTACACAGGCAAGACATAATGGTGCTTATAATTCTAATCCCTTTTGATTTGAATCAGTGGCTTTTTCTCGATTTGAAATTCGTATAAATGAGGGAATTGTTTACTCTGTTTATAAGGGTTTAAAATATGCCTATCGAGCGTTGCAAAAAGTATTGAATCGAGAATATCGAGATATGCGATTTTCGTACGATGAATTTTTAACTGATTATTGTATAATTACTGTAGCCTTGACTGAAAACAAAGATAGTTTTAATAAGGTTTTACCAAATACAACCACTGGTCAAGTAAGTGTCGAGTGGGATTTAGTCAATATTTATTGCCAAATTTAGAAATTGTATTAAATTTGCCTATAATACGGCACCACGAAAATGTTTACATTTAAAAAAAATTTTAAAAAGCCAAACATATAATAACAAAAAAAAGTCTTTTCATTTATTGTAATAGAGTTTGTTTAATAGTTAAGATGATTTGTAGAACTTGTATTATTCGTAGACAAATATGTAATAACAGAAAACATAGATATTTGAATAAACCCATTGATTATTTAACGGGTTTGCAACGTCCAACTTTGCATATACGCCCTGTAATCTCTAAATATGAATAAAATTAAAGAAAACAAAACATTTCTGAATAAGAAAGTAATGATAATAACGAAGGAGAAGAGGTTAAAAACATTAAAGAAACAATATGAAATGCTAGCGAAAATAAAATTGATGAAAATGATGATGAAAATGAAAATGATGACGAAGACGATGATTATTGTTTGGATGTTGTAGCGATAGTGGAATTGAATCATCCTCATTGGTTTCCAATTCTTCTGATGCTGATCATGATGAAAATGAAAATTTTGGAAATGATTTAGTAATAAAAATGTTTTGAAACAATTTGAGAAAAAAAGAAATAAATTCATCCTGTCAATTCAAAATTTTCTATCATTAAGTCTGAAAAAAAGAAATGAAAATTACACGAGAAATATTGATAGAAATTTAACAATTATATGAAAATTAATTTGCGAAAATGAAATTCCAAATTCCAAAATTGATAAATTAAATGAAAATATGTTGAAAAGAATTATTCAAAAAAGAGGAAACAAAACAAATGAAAAATTACTTTTATCAAAAATCATTATCTTCACCAATACTTTTAAGAGGCATTGAAAGAATGGAAGAAAGCTCAACGCTTGAAAAATGAGAACAACAGTGGAGAATTTACAACTGGTGAACGCTGAAAAGTTCAACAAACTATTAACATTGCTTTCAAAAGAAAAAAAACGAGGATGCTTTAATGAAAGATGCAAATAGAAATTCAGCACAATTAGAATTAATAAAATGTTATGAAACTTCACAGAAATATCAATCCCCTGAATTATTAGATGTAAAGAAAATTAATTACATAAAATCAAAGCAAAACTATTTAGATTCAAAAAAAGTAAAGCTGCTGAATCTAGTGGTAATGCTGAACCACCAGCTGCTGCTAGGGGTTTGGTGGAATATAGTCACAGTAAATTAAAAGAAGCTTTCAAGGGTAAAGTCGAACAATTCGATGGCGGAATTGAAATTAAGGAAAGAAAATACAATATAACTCAAGAGGATATTCTTGAAGATTTTTCACGTACAAGAAAACAAAATTTCAATTTAACTGATAAAGATTTAGATTCTGTTTTCTGTGGATTTAAATCGATAAATCTACCGAGATAATTTATTAAGAACAAGAAAATATGAAAAAAATTACTAAATTATATGATGAGCCAGAACCATCTACATCCTTTGACACCCAGGAAATTTGAACAATTCGATAAAAAGAGCTAAACAAAATATAGAAAGGCTTAAAAACACCCAGAGATACACCTAGAAAATGTTATAGTCAAGACAAACTTGACTCCATAGAAAGAGGTAAAAGAAGAATAAAAAGAATTCAAAAAGGAAAAAGATTTGACCCACGTTTTTTGTTTCATTAATAGATATTCTAATACGAACTATTTAGATAAATTATTGAAACATAATTCGTGACCAAACCCTGTTTCTCGGGCACATATCCTGCCAATACATCGTATATTATAGTGACATTATTTGAGAAAACGTTCCATCGTATTCTAGCATTACTGTAACTTTTTGGATGTGCATCAAACACGACATAACTGTACTTTTTTGTATAAAGGTCCTTTGATATTTGATCCATTACTCCTTTGGGCATTTGATGATTTTCCCCATCATCATCATGTTTCAGTGATCCGATAAATTCACGAACAATACCGAATAATGACTGTTCATTCGTAGTGTTAGTAATTGTCCGTTTCCATAGTTCATATTTTGACAAACAAAGATGAGCGACATATTGTAATGATGACTATCTCGAGTTGCAATATTATTCAAATTATCCAAATTCGTTTTGTAAAAGGTGGAAAGTACCATTAAATCATCCTTTACAACCAATACGTTTTACCGGATTTTATCTTTTTGTCATTTAACATTTCGATGGTGAGAATGCCTTTTTTACAGTTGATAAATTTGTAAGATTTAGAGATAAAAAATCTTTGCATTCATCAATCAAATTTTTCACATTGTCATAAATCATTGGTCAGCTAAATACAAATAAATCAATTTTTGAACTGGCGGCAAAATGATTTTGTTGTTATTTTCAATCATTTTCATAACAAAAAAGTTTTCCCGATTGAGAAGGACCGAATATCGTCATCATGAAAGGATGGTACAATGGAATTTGGCATTTTTAAGTTTTGCTAATCTATGACAAAAACAAAAAGTTGTTTTTTCAATAAAACGTGAAAAAAAGAAACAAAAAGTAACAGCAAGAATTACAGAGACCAAAAAAAATTTTAATTTTTTGAATTCTCCAATACAATAAGAAAAGAAACATGAAACATAACTGGCATATACATCACGGCATTAAACATGCAAGATTTTCCCGAAGCATTGAAAGCGAATCAAACATTTGCAAGAAAGATTAAGACTAAAAAATAATTGGTACATGATTTTGGCATTAAGGATGGAAGATTTACAGAAAAATTCAAGAAGCCAACTTGCACAAAGATCATATGTTCTTCTGTTACCCAAAATGTTACGACAAACGATTGAAATGATTGCTAAAAATCTAGTTTACTTATTTTCCATTATGCAAGAATCATTTGTTACAAAAACCATACTTGCACAAAGATATTAAGAAAAGGCAAAAATTGGCTGCGTATCAAAAAATCAAACATCACTTTTTTTCATCTGGCACAAAAGATATGTCTATCATCAAAAACTCCTACCAACGTCTCAAGGGATTTACTTTCGATAAGAAACAAAACTCAAATAAATTTGTTCCAAGAAAGCAGAATGATGGTCTGAAAATGACTATCTGCCGTGCAAAAAAATCGAAAAAAAAACATTCAAACGAATGGCAAAACACTAGCAAAAATTCCATTGCAAAAAACAATGGATTAAGTGATTGGAAACGGCTCTAAAGAAACAAGAGGAATTATGCCCAATAAAAAAAACACTCGAAATATGAAAATAAAGAATAGAAAAATGGTAGAAACAAAAAAAAGAGCTTCTAAAACCATATAGTGAGTTGAAATTTTACTCGGAGATCTATGCAGGCCCAGAAGCACCATAGTGTTTTCTCATATTTTTATTGTACTAACATATATTTTCAAAACATTTTTTGTTTTAAATACAAAAAAATCGCATGTCAATTCGCGAATCCAAACTAAAATATAAATGAAATCAAAAACTGAATTGAAAAAAAAACGTAATGAAATTTCACCATGGCCCACAACCGCCATAGACCAAGATGCTTTTCAGGTGGCGTAATAGGGAATCTGACACTTGCATGTCTCTTGCAAATGCCTTGCAACACAGCAGAAGCTCGAATTCTAAATAGAGCGTGGATCGACGATTTAAGGTTGAAAGAACAACTGCAAAACTATGTACGACAAGGCTTACAGCGCAGGGAAATTTTGAGTTATGTGGTACGAGATTTTCTGGTGTATGCTTGGAGCACAAGAACACTAGACCAAAGACTACAACATTTTGGTATATACTTTACTGATCGAACCGTATCTTTTCAGGACATTAGGTCTGCCATTTTGAAGAACAGGATGGGCCTGGCCAATTGGTTGGTTACAGGGCAATGTACCATAGAATAAGACAGGATCATAATCTCAATGCTCTGCAAAATTTGGCTCATGCAGTAATGTATGATCTTGATCCTGAAGGTTTTGAATCACAACAGCCCAATGAAGAAGGAAAAGAGAGAGAGGGTTCATTTTGTCACAAAAGGGTCAGATTGGGTACATTCCATGGATGGCCATGACAAACTCATGGGCTACCAAAACAGTACTTTTCTTCTCGCCATATATGGCTCGATTGACACTGCAAGCAGGAAAATACTTTGGTTAAAAATTTGGACGTCAAATTCTTGCCCAAAACAGATTGGTTTATGGTACTTGGAGCATCTGTAAGACGCTGGCAAAATTGCATCCATAATTCGAGTTGATAAAGGAACAGAGACTTGAGTGATGGCAACAACGCATGCCTATCTACGACAAAGCCATGAAGAAATGGATGCAACTAACACTGTGTTATATGCGCCATCTACTTCTAATCAGGCATCATATTACATGTAATTGTGCAATTATTTGCTATTTCATTTTGTCTGCCTAGCTTCCAGCTTGACAATTATCATGTATTCCATGATTAACTGTAACCTATTGAACACTTTAAACAGATTGAAAGATGGTGGAGGGAGCTTCATGGGCACCTTGAAAAATTTTTCAAGCATCAGCTAAACTGGTTAAAAGATCAAGGACATTATGATCCACATAGTGATCAGGACAGGTCAGATTACAAATATTAAGCTGTAGTGTAGTTTAAGATCAAATTGATAGATAGGTGAAGTTGTTGAATGTTGGCAGCCTAAATCTTTTTTACTGGTTGCCAAAAAAATGCAGCCCAGATTGTTGTTATGTTCTGTTGTAATTTTTTTCTTGAAATTAAGAAGTGTTAGAATCAATATATCAAGTGGCTATCTAGACTTTCCTCTTCAAAAGTGAAATTGTTTGACTTATGACTGTGACTGTACAGAGCATCCAATAATAAAGTAGAGTGCATTTCATT
Organism: Phenganax subtilis; assembly: GCA_025434845.1. Classification (NCBI taxonomy): domain Eukaryota; kingdom Metazoa; phylum Cnidaria; class Anthozoa; order Malacalcyonacea; family Clavulariidae; genus Phenganax; species Phenganax subtilis. Next base: position 2,758 of record JAOBYK011098641.1, on the reverse strand, counting down.
GCGTTGCTGATCTATGGTAGTATTTTCATTACAGAAGCATTATGGCTTTTCTAATGATTCCACTTATGCAAAAACAACTGGACACCTTCAAAGATACAGCGTGGAATTGTCACAGAATTCGTGCCCAAACAAGAAATTCTGCTGCCAGACGGGGTGCCCAATCATATTTATGACTTCCCAGAAGAATATGGCTTAGAGAAATGTGGTATGATTCAATAATAGTGTCTATAGTCCTAAGTACATTTTTATCTTGGAAAATCGAAATGCTCAGATGCACATCCAATAAAAACCTATATAAACTCACAAGTATGTGGGCTTTGCCTATTAAGACACAAACCCCCAGTGTAGACAAAAACGTTTGTTGACCTATGAATTGGCAGGGCAAGTAAAGTATCTGGCATCAGTCCAAGCAGGATGGGTTAGTTAATCTCTTTAACAACATCTGGATAACCTTTTCTCATAATTGGCATATACCTTTTTACTTTTACCGTTGCTTCAAGTTGGCCTATTACAGAAGAAAAACTAAAAGATGTAGCTGAGTTATCAGGAGTTTTGGAGATCGATGACGATTTTATAGAGGGTGAATTTCGAGAAAATGTGAAAATATAATTCCTTTTCCTGGTGATGTTGAACCTGACCAATGTGCAGATGCCTTTGTTTATCTCAAGGACAGTTTTTTAATAGCTAGTTATTTTGTTGTATACATGACTACAGAAAGGGCACCCAATAAAATCATCAACATAATTAAATGCATTCACCAGTCCACAACTCAGAATACTTTTCACCAAATTAATTTCATTTAATTGATTCATATTTTCGTGATTACTATTTAAAATCAAGGTACCTACTATGTGGGTCAATTTGGAATAAAACAGAAGTATTACAAAGTGTTCATAAGTTGACATATATCCCTGACAGAAGTTCACATCTTAAATCTCCCCCAATGCATCATGAAATATTTAAGACTTCGGCATTATTGATATAGCTAGGCATAATGGATAACTAACCTTTCTTGTCTGGCTCTCTGTAGTTTGATTGACATTTTCAATCTCTGTGATTGCTTCTGGTCTGTATCTTTTGACAACCCATGTTGCATGTGCGAAACTGTCAGTGATGGCTGTGGCTTTGTATACTCTTTTGAAAGCACCTCACCCAAAACATTTGCACTTATATTGAAGTCGACCAGCACTGGAATGGTTGACCATGTGAGGGACTCAAATTTGAATGAATATAGGTTGATCAATGATGATTTGGTTTTAACTAATTTTCCAAATTTTAATATATTTGATACAGACAAACTTTTGGGTGCAATTTTATGCTTTTTTGCTTGCAGACATGAAATGCCTCTGGTCATTCTTTCTGGTTGTTTACTCGTCTCAGGTGAACCACTACCTTCAACACGTTTTATTTCATCTAACTGATAAGTTTTAAGTTTGGACTTTGTTTTATCATTTTGCAAGACGGACCTTGGTCACTAGCCCATATATCACAGACCATACCAGGACCCACACTTCTTCGATAATGCGCTGGGCATGTCATCTTTATATATTCTACTGCCATTTCATGATCATGGAAATTGACAAATTCATGTGGGCCAACTCGAAGGTATTTTTGAGCTTTTCCTTGCACTTCTGCACTCAAGCATTGAAATATCAGTTCGTCTTTCTTGCCTTCTTGACCTGTTCCCTTCACTACGTTTTTCGCTTTTTTTTGCGCAATGTTTATCTTTCATTTCTCTTGGAACTTCCACCAAGTGTTCTGTTTTTCAGACATGTTGCTGGTCGTTGCAGTCTTTTTAGTGCAAAGTTTCTTCGAAACTTTGCAGTATTGTGATGAGTGGCGAAAATTCACATGAGTCAGTCAAACAGTCATACAGTCAGTCATACAGTCATAGTGTAAACTTTCTGGGGGGTGTATGCTGGTATATCACGTGCATATTTTTATTAAAATGTTAAGCAACTGTATGTGCATGTTCCCCCGTTTTTGCTGAATTTGCCATCGAACACATGCTTCTTGCAAAATATTAAATATTTTACCTACACTAATGGCAGAAGTGATAATAGTGAGACGAACAACACATGATCAGAGCTTTATTCCTACAGTTATACATACACTTGCTGAAGTTGCTGTTATTAAAGCTAAAATATGTTATGAGTTTTTGCTGCATCAAACAAATTACGATTCCGTCAAACGAAACTCACAGCAATGAGTTGTACGTGTATATTCTGTAGCGTTGAGCTATTGATATTCATTATTGACATAAATAATATTCCTGGTCGTCTTTAGTTGCATATTCTTGGCCTTTCTTGCCATTCTAAATACTATTTTACACATTCAGCGCGAAAAGAAACGTTAGAACGATACAAAGAACAAAATGTTACAAGTCCGCAATTCAAGTATTAAGCGAAAATTTGAAACTAAAGTTTATTGTATTGAATTCCAGACAATCGTGCCGCGAAGTAGACTTGCGTTGCCCAGATGACATATAGGCCCAGGGGTGGATCCAGACTAGTGCCACTAGTTTCCGGAGACTAGTCAAATTTTGCCAAGCTGATGAATTTACATATTCTTTGCCTTTTTTTTTCTTCAATTAATTTCCGAATCATTAATGAATTTTCTGTTATTTTTACCATATTTTTATGTAATGATCCAGCGAAATCCGTTGCGTGTTCAATCTATATGGTATATTTCACCGGAAGAGAGACGCCAGGAAACTCATATTGGGGTTAAAATGTCGTATGCAGTCAAGCGCGTGGAC
>JAOBYK011097530.1:0-23262 GCA_025434845.1 Phenganax subtilis | reverse complement strand
CTACACACACTACACGCAACTATCGAGGAGTTTTTTGAAGTACTACACACACACACACACTACACGCAAATATCAAGGAGTTTTTCGTGTACTACACACACACTACACGCAAATATCAAGGAGATTCTTTGTGTAATACACACACACTACACACACACTGCACGAAAATTGTGTTAAAAAACTTTTGGGCTGTACTGTAGATTACTATTTTTGTTCTGTTTTTTACTTCAGTATGAGCTCAACTTGGATCTTTTAAGAAAAAATAGAAAAAAGGTATAAAATCTAAATATCAACTATTTATATATCTATTTTCTGCGTTTTTTTACCTGTGAACTTATCTTTCTTTCTTTTTGCAGCAACATGCAATCCAGGAGAAGAAGCTTCCTGGTGAAGTAGTTTTTATAAGAAGATTACATTTCTTGTTTCAAGTAAGTAGAAAGAACAAGTAGGTTGTATATAGAGTGCATAGCCACTCAATGGGGGTGAATCACTTTTATTTCAGTCAGCAATCAAGAAATTTCCAAGCGATGTCAAACTGTGGTTACAGTATATTGAATTTTGTAAACGAACTGTGAGTATCGTTTTGCTAATGAATATGTACGAGTTCAGATCTACATTGCATTGCGTTATTGATTTCACTTTATATTGAATATCAGGGAAGTTTCCAAGCTTTGGGAAAGGTTACAGGAAGAATGCTACAGGCTCATCCTCACAATGCTAGTAAGTTTCTTGTTTTGATTTTACAAAGATTGCTATTGTTAAAATAGCCCAATGGAAGAAGTTTTCTGTTATCAACCTCTTCAAAAATTCTGACCCATCTTTAGGTTTGTGGATAACGGCAGCAAAATATGAGTTTGAAGACAGAAATAACGTGAAAACAGCAAGGTTTATGTTTCAATGTTTCATTATGATGTTTCCTAAACAGAATATTAATTTGGCTGCTATTATATTCTAGAACTTTGTTGCAGCGGGCTCTGAGATTAAATCCCGAAATTCCAGCTCTTTGGTTGGAGGTACACCATGAGCTATACACTTGTTGAGTTTATGAAAGAATTCTTTGTGTAATTAAATCACTATTTTTATTCACAATTATGATGCTTTATTTTGCAGTATTTTAGATTGGAACTGTTGTATGTTGATAAGGTTTGTTTATTTGACCTTTCCTTGAAACTTTTTAGTTAATGTACACCATTAAAGCAGAAAATCTTTTATAGAGTTTGTATTATGTCTTGGTATTACATTATCAAGATTTATTGCGAAGTTAAAGTGTAAAATTATATAGTTTTTTAATGTTTTTCAGGTGAAAAAAAGAAGAAAACTGTTAGGAATGGATACGGGGAATAACGAGGTATTGTGTTTTTCGAATTGCACACGATGATATAGCATGTTTTTGTATAGTATTAATTCACAAAGTTCTACATGTATTATTTTAGGACTCTGATGAGCCAACATCAAGTGATTTTATTGCTGGCAAAACTGCTAGAATTGTTTATAAGAATGCAATTCAAAACATTTCTGGTATGGTAGTTACTGAGTTATTGTAGTCAGTACTGCAATGTTTTATATTTTCCTATCAAAAGCATTTATTTCTCTAGATGATGTTGAATTTCGATTGAAGTTTGTCAATATTTATTATTTATTTGATGATTCCGATGAAGGGATTGATGAAGTTTACCAAAGGTGAAACTTCATGACAATCACAATAAAATATCTCTTTCAATGTTTATTTGCATCTGTGATATCTGTTTCAGTTTATCAAAAGATTTTCCAGACTGTGAAGAAGCTTGGAATGCTTTAGCTTGTCGTGGTCTGCATAAAGCAAAGTTGAAAAATGTAAAAATGGCAGGTACAATTAATGCAAACATGTACTTTGATGTGGATACTTTTGAACCAATTGCCAAGGTTCAAGTTAAGTTTTACCATTTGAATGTATCATATATATTTTTCTTGTATAGATTCAGAAATGCTACAGCTTGAATCTGAAAGAAATCTGGTTTTTGAAGAAGCGTTAAAGAAACTACAAACTGGTATATTTCTTGAAATTTTCTTTACTTAACACTGGGAGATTTTTATCCTAATGTCTAATTATCTGTTTTCATCTATTTTAGAGAAAATGTGGATTTACTATATTGATGCATGTTTGGTTGACTTGGAAAAATATTCAGACTCAATTCTTCAAAAGGTTTAATATATGGAAAAACAAATCAAAATATTAATTTGTGATTTTTGTGTAAAATTTTATCAAAACTGTGTCTTGGTAAAGAAACAGTTATATCGCTTTTCCACCAAAAGATAGATTATGTTATCAAGACTTTGTTGTTAGCTGCAGTTTTTCTTCTTATTTCTTTAGAAAGTGGACCACGTATTAAAACTATTTAAAGCAGCTGAAAAAGTGAAGAAGCTTTCTGAGCAGAAATATTTATCATGGGTCAGTGGTATCTTCACAAAATACTGCTGGATTGCTTGTACATATATGAATACAAAAGTAAAAAACATTGAGGCATATATTTTCCATTTTAGATAAAAACTTTGCAGCAAACTGGAAACTTGAAAGAGGCTGTTAGCATTTGTAAAACAGCTTTGAAAGTTTTTCCCAATTCTGTTCTGCTCTGGCAGCAGAAATTCACTTTGCAACTAAAAGGTAAATCTTTTGTGATTTTTCAAAATTTTGGTGTTTAGGTCATTGGCAATGATCACTGTTAAAATTTGAGAATTGTTTTTAGATCTTAGTGGTAGCACAACAGAATTTCTGACCGAATTCTGTGGAGCATTGAGCCAGCTTAATTCAGATCATGTAAGTGCACTATTCATATCATGTAAATCAAGGTTGAAGCAAGCTAATTCACTTTAAAATATTACCACTTGTCAGGGATATTTTAGAACATGAAAATTTTTCCCTTTTTTTTTCACAAACTTTTTCAAAAGTTGCTATTGTCTTCCAAACCACCAAAAAAGTCGAGTTCATTCATAATTAATCTTTGTTAAGGACGTTATGAATATGTGGAATTTTTGGTTGGAGTTCTCTATGGCCCACGAAGCCTCAAACGAAACACATCGTGTTTATAATGTAAGATTTTAAGAATTTCCGTAATTTATTTTCGTTTTTACCATTGCTTTATTTTCTGTACTGTAGCGATGTATTGAATTGTGTAGCGACAGTGAAGTCGTTGCAACAGTAAACGAATCGTATCTTGAATTGGTTGTTTTGAAAGACGGCATCCAAAAAGCAAGAAAATTTTTCAAAAGGTAGTCTGGTTAAAGTTTTTTAAAAACTTCTCGGTTTGAAGGTTTGAATTTGAAAGGGACGTGTTTTATTAGTTTCACGTGCTTTTCTTCAGGTTATGCAAAGAAAGGTCTGTGTCTCTCTCGTTTTATAAAAAGTTTCTGCATGTAGAACAATCGCAAGTAAGTTAAATACATCTATCTCTAGAAAAATTGAATTTCTTCCATTTTTCCCATAGCTTTTTTCGGTGTCGGTTGATCTTGTAATTTTTTCGGATTTGTTTCATCTGTTTTGTTTCTCAGGCGACTCCAAGCGTCAAATTTCTTCGAAAAGTCTTTGAGACTGCAATTGGTAATTTTGGCTCTCATTGCCCAGGTAACATAATGAGCTTAAGGCTGCGTGCACACGGGCGTCGTTTTCAAGCGTTTCCAAAAACGTTTGTGTCTCGTTTATCTTCTTAACGCTTAATTAAATTAGCTGCAGCCTCTGTTCTAAATTGCTAGTGTTTGCATCCGTTTTTGCGTGAAAACACAAATGAAAACGCTCAAAAACGTTGCTGTGTGCACATAGTCTAAAAGAGTGGCGTCCTGTCTGAGTCTGACCGTGGTACGGAAGTGCCCCAGACAAAAAGTGATTTCATTCGTCTCGTTTAGACTTGTGGTTGGATTACATCAAACTAGAACTTGAAAACGGAGACTCTGACATGATTAGTAAACTACACTGGCGAGCAATGAAGGCTTTATCTTCTGGTAATGTGGAAGAATTTGTGACGAAATACTCACTACTTCGACATTCCTAAAATGGGAATTATCCCATAATTATCCAAGTTTACATTACCAAAATTATTATGTACTACGTAAAGTAATGAGGCAGCTTTATGTATGTTGCTGATCCTAATCTGAATGTCACGCGGGCGCAATATATTTTGTAACGATGGCAACACGTGGTGCATGCCTCTACATAAATAAATAATATAAAGTTGAAGCGTTTTTTGTTTTGTATTTTGAAAAATGAACAGTCAAGGTCAGGTTACTAACACAGTGCTAACCAATCTTTCTAACTATTTAACTGTGGTATCAGATGAGCCGTACTGTACGCGAAAGTTACAGCGACATGGTTTGCCGGCACTGAGGTCCAGGGCGGATGTCTCTAGACCAGGACGTCGTGGTCTTAGACCTCTGCATAGAACCACGTTAAATTTGGACGTTGGAGGAGAGGGGCAAAAGATGACTACTAGTACTATGAAAGAAGTGCGCATTTTGTTGTAAATGTGAATTACTTATATCATTATTACAGTAAAAAGTAGTCAATGCATATACTTATATCAGTTAATATTATAACATTAAATTATTAACTCTTCTGCATCTTTGCCTTCTCCAGAGTTTTGGTGGCAAGCAGAATCTACGTCCGGTAAAGCCACAGATGAAATGTCCATCGCAACATTTATCTCAAATTGAATTTGGTCAAGGCTCTCACAATTCAAACATGAATACCACTAACTGGGACTTTTTTAAAAACCATACTGGCCAAGTAGGTGTACAAAACTGTATTTCTGACTGATTTATTCGGTCTGAAGTTTGTTCAAGTTTGGTCACTCTATATAAATTCAATTGCAAAAGGTCATGTTAGAGATTTAAGTGAAAGGGGGTAAGCCACACCCAAACAATTGGGGTTTGTAGAAAATGTTATACATTCTGTTGTTCTGTCCCAGCTGACAACATTACATGGTGATCGAGTGAGGTGGAGGAATCAAATGTCAGGCAGAAATATGATGAGATGTACAAGATACGATGATAGTCAAAGTGTGGGTTCACGTAATCTATGAAATAGTGTGCAGATAATAAGGGTTCTTGTATCGTTACTAGATATACAGATGCGTGTCACTTTTTGAGCATTTCATTCATCTTTAAATCATTTCTTGATTTTAGTTTGATTTTGGTACAACATACTCGCAAAGTCATCGTCAGTTGTTGCAAAATTATTCTGAGTCCGATCATCTTAAAGCAAGGTGGAGAACAAGTATTTATAGTGTTTGTGGAGGTAGGTTGTTGAGATGACTGTTTGTTGCACAAACTTATGAGTAGTATCATCTGGTGTTAAATAGAATAGTGTAATAGGGTGTTCCACTCAACACATAGTGAACAAGTAGTAATTTATGATTATTTAATTTCAGAATTTCCACGGAATAACACCAGAAGTTTTGGTTCAGTTTCGGGGAACAGAATTTTGCATGAGATGCGCAAGAGCTCACTTACAAACGTTTTGTGCTGAAACAGCCTGAAATAATGCATACTGTGTTTGAAATTTTTGTAAACCAACGTATTTATAGAAATGGCATGTGAATGCATGGACTTACTGTTACATGACTCTGTAGATTGATTGACGCAATAATTTTTCATTTCGAGAAAACCTCGCTTCTGAATTCTGATTGGTAATAAAATTTCCTAAAATGAGGAAATTCTCATGAAATTGGAAATCTAGGGAAAAATTTTTCAGCCAATCAGAGGCGTGTATTTAATTAACCAAGGCGGGAAAAATGGTAATCCAGGTTTGTCAAAATGGCGGTCGCTTCATGTTTATCGAATTATTAAAGTCAGTTTGTTTTCACTCTACGAGACTCATTCATTCATTTCTTGACGTTTAAAGTGCTCAAAGCAAAAAGAGGCAAGTATATACTATGATATTTTGTGTGTTTGTTTCTCTTTCCTTGCATTTTTATTTTGTTTTGGCAAGATTTGAATCTTGAATTTGGGAAGCTGAATTTCTACATTTCAACCGCTTTCTTGACATTACACTTGTATTGCAAAAAATTTTATGTTCCCTCGTTGCGTTTTTATGTTATTGGACTAAGATGTTCTCTATGCAAATTTAGAGACACAATTGAGAGTGTATCTTGGGGGGGGGGTGAATAGGTTTACGGATCAGTGGATTTGACTTTAAAAACTTGTTCGGATTTCTATTTGGTCAATATTTTTTTCTGGATTTTTGGATCCTGGAAAAGTGACGGATTGCGGATTAACCAGTCAATTGGCTTTGGATTATGGATTTTCTCTCTTAGTTTATATGGATCGCGGATCTTGTTCTTCACTTGGATTGTGATCTGCGGATCTGGATTTTAACAAAAAATGTCGGATTCACAGATTTGGAAAAAGATCAGGCAGCTTATCGGATTTCTGTACTCCTATCCCCCCCCCCTTTATCTGGTTATATTGTAATTCAAATTTGTTAAACACTATTCAAATTTGTACAAAGTTTTGTGTAGTAGACAGCGTTTCATTCAGAATGCTTTTCTTTCAGATTTCCAGGCTCATCTATTAAATTTATTATCTGTGCATCGTCAACATCACATAATGAAATGCCAGACTTTCACAGCTAGTACTGTCTAATTCTACCAGGTTAGCCAACGTTCATATTATGTCAGTTTCCTTGTTTTAATATGCCTAAGGTCTGGTTTACACTGTCAAAGTTTCTGTGATCAAAGTGGATATTTCGGATAGGTAAATCATAAGTTCTTAAGGATTTGCTAAAAATATTTAAGGGAACTAATACAGTGCTCAACCCTGAACTACTTCACTCTGATATTTCTTGCAAATTTTTCAGAACGTAGAATTTCCCTGTAAAAAAATTCCTACTTTGATCACAGAAGATGCATGCCAACTTATTACCTGGTTGCATAGTTATCAAAACTCAGACAAAATGCTAATCAAATGCATTCTTGGTTTCTAATGATTTGCTAACAACCCATTTAATGGAAAGGTCCAACGTTGCTCATCAATTTCATGAGCAAAAGTCATCTTTCTTGTATGTGAAAAACAGTGCCTTCGTTGTGTCATTTCGAATTGAAACAATACGAAGCCCGTTTTTTTAACGTTCCATAAAGCTCTATTCGGAATTAGAACAAAAATTACGGTGGTAAAGTTATTTGTTGAATATTTTTGTAATAGAAACATTATCGACGTTTCATTCAAAAAAAATATTCAGCAAATAAAGCGATGACAAAACAGAGATATTGCTGCTTTTGTACTGATGTGGAATCAGTACTGCGAAACTATTTCCAGTGCTGGAAATATTAAAAGTGCATCAAAATTGCAATCTTAGTAATCGAAAAACTTTCTGTCGCAACATCTGCGGGCTGCATTGAGAATTTTTGATCACTCGATTTGAATTAACCGTCCAAGTGGCACGCACGCTATTAAAATTTCATCATGTACATTTGTGAAAACACTTTAGCAGCACGCATTCGCATTTTTCCGACGAATAGCAAATGGCAAACTATTGTTGTTTGAACTGCCATATAATGACTGCAAAAACACGCCGCTATTAATATTGCCTGGAAATAATCAGCACAAATATAATTTGTGTGAGCGGGAGTCAGGTTTTGTAATCTATCCTAATTCAGCGATCAAGCCTCGCCGCTTCTTTGAGTCGGCTCCGATAACGATGGTTAGCGATATTAAAACTGCGACAATTGAGCTCACTAGTCACGCCTCCGATCAATACAAGGAATCCTATTATGTTACTGTAACTGTCTCAAGATTTGCAGGAGAATCTATTATGTTTCGAATTAGAACACTTCATTGCATTCATCGAGAACGTTTAACTGTTCTATTTCCCATTAGAACGCCTAATCTCGTTCATTTTGAACGTTTTGGTTATTCTATTTCTAATTAGAACACTTTTTTGCGTTCGTTTTCTAACAAATTCTTTCCGGTCGGGATAACAAAAATAGAAATTTGTTGTAACTTGAAAAATCGAGAATTCAATGCCGTATTTGCACTCGCACAGTGTTTAGACACATTATTGCCCAAGCTATACGGTTCCATTATGCTTTCAAACATGAATACGAAAGACAAAGTAACCACTGATTTGGCGACACAATGCCCCCCGTGATATACCTAATTACCGCCCTAATATTACACTCGCCCTGCTTGGCGTACGGCTTCTTTGTAATAATTTGAGCCAAAGATCCGACTCTCGTCATACTTAGACATGATAATGACGGGAAGAAGGGCACCATTTCATGCTGGTCTACGTAACAAGCCGAAGTATTTAGCGTCTGGTTCGCTTGCTTTACACCGCAACCCACAGCTTGTTTACCAAGTAGGCAATGAGGAACAAGTATGTACATGCGAAATCAGAGAGGCGCCTGTAAAATGGTGTGACTGTGTGGTTTCCGAGAATTATCAGCAATTGCTTTTGAACTAGTTTTAACGCTGCGGCATAAATTCTAGCTCTGGAAAAAACAATTAGAACGGGCTTGTTGGTTTCATGATACAATGGCCTCGTTTTTATGTTGTTATCATTTGACAGGATCTTTTCGATCTCTTTCATATTTTGATTTCTCAGAAATATGTCTAAGTGTCCAAGAAACGTGTATCCTGAATATTCAGCCTAGGCGCTTTTGTGTCTCCCTCTGAAAAAAGAAACTTAGAGAGCTATGACATTACAGTAACATAAAGGCTTAGAATTTATGGTTTGTTTACTGCAAAACGTAAGACGGTTTCCATCCAAGTTTGCCTTTTTTGGCAGTTTGGAATACAATTTAGAATCATTGCGTAACTTGAATAAGTTTGCTGCTGAACAAAATGAGGATAGCTGTCACTGGAAATGTGTAGGACTGGTTTACTTTATCAGAACATTTTCATTCATCAAAGTCAGAGTAAAGTAACGAAAAGTGTGTAAACTGTACAGCATGCAAAAACTGCGATCCAAGTTTGCTTAGAAGTTCTGAAAGTTTAAGGTCCATAAACTTGGTTGTGGTGAAAGCGGAAAATTTGGAGGCAAACGCGTGCCATGATAAAATCAGACGACCTTTCGAGTGCCTCACTAGTGACGTATTTTTTATCGATGACTGATTACCAACAATAACATTGAGTTGAAATAATTTTACCTACGAGAACATTTTCTCCGTGGTTTCAAGAAGACAAGTTGTGATATAAAAAGAAGTAATATTACCATGAATAGTATTGCAAATTAAGACTATAACCGGATATCATCTTGCCTTTTCAGTTGTAAAATATTTTAAAGTTCAATGAGTTCAAGTTGTTCTTATGTTCGAATGCAAAATTAGAACGAAATAAATGTTCTTAGAACAAAAATTAGAACGAAAAGTAATCCCAAGATCCACTTCAAGACATTGTTCCGAGAGGATGTAGACATCTTTTTTTTAGAAACTTAATTTCTACCAGCTCTTCTAAGTTTATCGATCACAGCGCTTAAGAGTTCTTTTTGATTCGAGAAGAGTCTTATAAGGTTCTTGAACGAACATTGCTACGAAATTAGAAGTTTGAGAAAGAATTTTGTGTGGTTCTCGAACGAAAATTGCAAAGAAATCGAACTTCGAACGGTATTTTGATTGGATGACGCTTAATTCACCATCTCAATAACCTTGCGGTCGTAATTATTTTTCTGTTTTATTTACTGCGGTATCTGTTCTACTTCTCTCAGTTTATTTTCGCATTAAGTCCAGCATCAGGTCGTATCGCATCCCATGCGCCTAGTTTGATGATTTCGTAGGATCTTTGTGAAGGCCGCGAGAATAACAGGAGAATAATTAAGACAGAATGCGTCCACCAATGGAGTGCCTTCATAGCTGCGCAGCCGACAAGCTAAAGCTCTCTCCCAGCTGTCCTTAATTACTCTCCTCATCAGCATGTGCAAGCGATTCGAAGCACGTGGGACATTAGAACTTGGTTACGCGCGCTCTCATTGGCGCGGCCTTCCAAACTCCTTTGACGTCTTATCCCAATGGATTGATCGGCCGAAGACCGCCTCTCATGCGCGGCATCTTTTGAAGTTCACCGCCAAAGGCTACTTGCAAAGTTTCAACAATTCTGTGTTGAACGCCCACCAGTCAGTGTTTCGACTGCTTCGATGTCAACGGGTTTTTCAATCGAGTTGTGTAGCCAGTACACTGATTGTACTTCACGAAATAACGCAACAATAATACTAGCCTCATGTTATTATGATCGTACTACACTGAACGTGGAGCACTTGGTCTTGTGTTTATAAAATATTTGCTTTGAAGCGCAACGCGGCATTGCTTTTGATCTGGTCGGAAGAAAGAGCGGAGACTGTCTGAAGCACTTGGTTATCATTGAAGCGTTTGCCTGTGAGAAAGTTGTTTTGAAAGCAGCAGCGTACACTACGATTGCGTTTCGTCGCCATTTACCTGGGATTTTCTTCTCTGATCTCTCGCGTGTATATGTGAGATATCGTATTCATTATGGATGAATCAAGCTTTCGTCCAGCGCCACCAGGTCAAGATTCCGATGCTAGTTTATATGTGAAGCCTGTGAACTACTCGGCTGTGCCTCGTAAACCATCATCCAAAGATACGTACGAGTCATCCTATTCGGAAGACGTGTTAGCTCCTTTAGGATTTGAACCCGAGGGCAGCGCTACTAAACCGAACTTCTGCGAAGGCAATGAAGGACTATTGGACTTGCTTTCTGAACGAAATCGCTACTCATTGTTTCGGGAATATCTACGGGCACATAAACATGAATCATTACTGGATTTCTGGCAATCGTGTGAAGAGTATAAACATCTGGCTAGCACAGGGTCGAATTTAGCCACATCAAAAGCGAACTCGACGTATCGTAATTATATGCATTCAAATCACGCATGTGCTACGATCTTACAAGATGTTATTCGTGCTAAAATAAAGCACAAACTCAGTTCTGGGCAACGTTTAAATGACACATTATTTGATCATGCCAAAGATGTTGTACTGACATACATGCGAGAGTTTTATTACGGTCGGTTTTTAGCTTCTAATGTGTACAACGACGTATCCAAAGATCGGGTTTCAGCAAGGAATTTTCCTGGTTTTGCTGGCAAAGGTTTGCCTCCTTTACCTGAGGAAAAGTTGCTTGAAGAGAATTGGCAAAGATATGATGGCAAGAACCCAAGATTATTGGGAAGAGTTGATGAAGAACGTGAACGGTTAGTGTTTGTTTTTGTGTGTTCGCTCTTTGTTACAATTATTATGAATTAGAACGTTTTTGTGATTCTAGAATTTCGTTCTAAATGGCAATTTAACCCGATAAGAACAAATCGGGTTATTTTGTTGCAAGGGGAACATAAACTGTGATATTTATAGCAAAGAATCGGCTGCAGCATTTTAGTAATTCATTTTCGTGTCGGCTTTTTTAAGTTCTCAATTAATTGTCCTCAATATGTCTTCGAGGTTAACTTGTCCCTTCCGCTTTTTATCTAAGAAGTAGGCATGTATAGGGTAGGTAGGTTATTGTGGGGTTTTAAAAACACGAACTGTTGAGATTAAAGTAGCTTGGTGAGTGTTTTGTCAACTTTAGTACGAAAACAAACTGAGTTGCAATTAGCATACACCCCTGTCGGAATTGTTGATTTCACTTTGAAGCAAGCGGCATATAAATGAGCTTATTTCATTAGAAGTATGGCTAAATTCCGCTTGCTTTTTTGGCCTGTAATGTCGTTGTTAATCTGTACTTAACAAGAACAAACACTAGGCGTCGCTTGTTTCTTGAGTAAGCCTCTTTAACCTCCTCTAAAATCGAGTATATCAATTTTCATTTGCGGAGGTGCCTCGACCTTCATCGCGGTACGTTTTGTAAACACGCCGCGCGGAAATCGCTCACAAATCATTGATTGGATTTCAATTTGTGCACTCGAATGCAAAGACTAAGTAATTTCGATCATTCGGAACATTGTAAATGCGTTCGATTTTAGTAAAGTACACTTAAATTGTCTCAATTTGCATGGCGGAGAGCCTTGTTCTGCTGTTATTGTGGTCAAGGGCTCTCTTGACAATCGCCGCTCAATGTCGGTATCTGTGATATTTTGTACCCTGTCGCGTCCGTCTTGCGCGTTGTTTGCAGCCATATGATCACCCAAAATCCGCCGCAAAATCTTAGATTAAACCTTGCGCCAATAAGAAGACGGTCTGTCGTTCTAATTTGCTTCTAATTTTTCTTCTATTGCATTTCCGAAATTATTGATAAGCAAAAGTGCGGCTTTTTTGTGATTTCCACATACTGCTGAGTATTTCAGAAAATTAGCCATACAAATTTTGGTAGCAAACGTTGCCTCCTAGATTTGATGTTGATGCATTCCATGTCTGGTTAGTGGAAACTAAAAAAATACTTTGCGACAATAATTACACATTGGTATTTGTGACAAACAATTTTGAGACTTGGGAAGCACGATAATTCAAAACGCTTGGAAAAACATAGCAACACCCTGTTGAACAATAAAACTGTAAATTATGCGATTTAGAAGCCAGATCGTTATGAAAACTAAAACTGTGTCTGCTTATTCTTGGTTCACGCTCTTCGTTTTAACGAGGCGGTATCTTTATATTAAATGGTAACCAGTGCTTGAAGAGCAGCCGAAAAACACGAGACGCGATGCGATTTGATTACAACTATTCAACGTGCTTTATTCAATATTTGCCTTGTTTAAATTGCGCTCACCGCTTTTATGCGACATAAGGCCAACAGTTTGACCTGCCATTTTTAATTATGATTGCTGTGAACTGAGTATTGCTTAGAGATTAATTCATTTACGTTCTCATCATTAGTTAGTACATAGCCTTGTACATTTAGACATTTTTTGAAAAATATTAATGGTTGTTTTGCCCTGTAGATATGTGCCGCAGAAACTAAACCTGACGAAAGCAGCATTAGCTGGAATGTATGGACAACCTGCGCCTCCAGTGGTTAGTGTAGATCACTCTGAAGTACAGAGTATGTCTAGTGGTGCATTGACTGATGATACAAAGTCGACAGTCACCGAGTAAGTACATAATACTACTGTATGCATGTATATGCATAGTATGTATACATTTTCCATTAGTCCATTGTCTGGCAATGCACTCCAAAGTACCCTACTTGAATCATATTCTATTAACATTTTCTGCTCAGGTAAAACAAAGTTTTCATATCAGCTGTTAGTTTTGAGCAACTACCTGCGCATGCTTCCTCAAATTAGTTGATGTTTATGTAACCTTGAAATATGACCAAGTTGGTACTCAGATTGTATGGTTTCTCAGTGGCCTCACAGCGGCCAGTATGGTGCACTCGCTGTTGTTTTTTCTCATCTCGGTCGGCCTAGCTAGCAGGAATTTTCTTATAGTCTCATTTGTAATCATTTTCCTTCACTCATTATGAAGTCAGATATTCCAGTGTCATTGTTAGGTGTTGAAACTGGGTGGCATCAAGATTTAAGTGTACAATGTTTGGAAACGTTTTAAAATTTTCATGCCATTGTTTTGCTGTAAATGATTTTTATTGAAACTCAAGTCAATACTAATTGACTTTATGTGATTATTGCCACTCAATCTAATGCATTGCTTCATGCATGCTAAAGACTGGTTTATGCTGTTAATCTTTTCTAAAAAAATCAATGGTAAAAATAGTCCAAGTGTGTGAAGAACTGTGCAAATGTCTAAAGTGCAAATTCTCAGTTGTGTGTGATTATTTAGGACTAGACTTGACAAACTAGCTTAGGTGTATTTGTAAGCAATGTTTTGAGCTGATATAAACCATATTTGAACACAAACCATGTTTGAGGCAATGTTTGTAAGCTATTCAAGTTGACAGCCATGCAATGACCTTTAACCTAATTTCCTGTTTTAGGAGATGAGAGAGATTCATCAATTATTCTCTCATGACATATAAACCATAGATGTAATGGTGTGCACTGCATGGAGCACTAATCTTGACCTACCTTCATGCACTGATTAATACCATAAGTCATTACGTTGCCCACCAATCCCAAGACTCGTATTAAACTATTATTTGTTTTGTAGTTTTAGTGACTTGACTGCAAAATCCAGTGACAAAAAACATAGACCTGGCTTTCAAGATGTTGTTGGATTTTTACCGGTAAGGTTATTTTCTGCAAATTTCAGGAAAGTAGGACTTTGTATGCATAGTATAATGTGTCTTTCATTAAACTAGACAAAGGATGTTTTAACCTCGTTTTTGCCACATTCTTGATATGCTAACAATGGCATTGTTTTACCATAGTCTGAAAGAGTTTCTAATTTTTAAGTCAAAACTATTTCGATTACTTATACATCAAGAAAAGTCTACCAAATCCCTGATTGTCTCAGATTCTCAGCAATTTTCAGACTTTCCTCTTTAAAAGAGCATGAAATTGATACAAGCCCGAGGCAAATAAGCGATCAAACCTCCAGTAAAAGCAACTGAAAAAAGTTGTTAATTTAATCTTATTTTTATTCTAAGGCATTTGTGACTCAGTTTTAAAATCAAATAATATCTACAAATTATTTAAATTTGGAAAACCTGTAATTCTGTATAAATTATGTAGGCGGAGTGCAATGCATTAATTGAGACCTTTTAGCACATTGTGGCACCTGCTTTAGACTGTTTTGAACTTGAATTCACCTAAAAGTTATTTTATCTGTGTATTTATGTATGGTTTTGTGAAACTAATTTTGGGGCCTTTTTCTAAATTTTGAACAATTGAACTGTATTTTATAAATGGTAGGAATCAGGGACTCTGTCAGTCTATAATAAAACCATTAGTGAGCCGACTAGAGAAGTGTTAAGTACTGCTCACTGCATAATAGAGGTATTTAGATCACAACAATATATGAAAGCATTGATGTTAACTGATCCTAATGTACATAATAACTGAGCATTGTTAGTGTAGTACACCTGTATGCCAGCTGTAATATTGGTGTACTGTATGCCAACTTGATTATTTTATGAACTTTTAGAGAACCAAGAAACTCCCAAAAGGCAAGAAACAATTGCCTCCAGAAGAATTTGCTAAGGTTTTAATTGAGAAATTGGAAAAAGTTGCGATCGAACGGGAGCAAGAGGAAAGAGCTGCTGTCAACTTGGCTGGCTTGCCTCAAGAGGTTTGTTGAATTATTTGAAATAGTTATAAGTCCAATGAACATGGTTGAGTTATCTGGCAAACAGTTGAGTTTGTTGCACTTATTAACCAGAAACGTTGAACAAAAATGGTGGTACCCATATTCTGTGCTAACTGCTATAACAAAGGCTTATATTGCCTCTCTGTTTACATGAGTCACTCACAAGATGTTTGCCCCTCACTGACTTAGGAAATGCTTAGTTGACCTCCATAAAATATTCTCGGAAAATCATTTTACTTTCCTCGATTGTGCACAAGTTTTTGGTGTGGGCAGGATTGAAATATGACCCAATATGAGGGATCATTTTTGGAGGCAGATGAGATCAATGTATGTGCATGTGCTGGCTATTGTCTTCTGTTCTCTAAATTATCATTTTGTTTTAAACTTTTAGCAATATCGAGAAAGCAAGAAATCGATTCTTGAAGATGCAGCAGAAAGACATCATCAGTTTCAACAAGCCGGAAGATTTGCCTTACCTTTGCCTCCTCCAAAGTTTCCTGAATCGTGCTATCCAATTCATGCCAACATGCCACAATACGTACAGCACCCAGGTTACATGGAACGGCAGGGAGTAACTGGTTATTATCCTACTGCAGATGGTGCTAGTACTGGTTGGTGTGAACGTGAACATTGTTTGGAGAAACGAGCTCCTTTAAGTGCTAAGAAGCAATGGGAAAGTGTAGGAACTATTGAATCAGCACCTGATAGTGGCATTAGCATTGAAGAAGACCCAAGCTTGCCACAAGATCCACGAAAGAGGATTCTGCAATGGATGGAGCATAGTGAAAAAGAAGTGCAACAAGAAGGAAACTTTGCAGAGAACACAAGAACTAAACATTGTTACAACACAGGCACAGGTCTGCCTCATGGGGGAATGCATCTACGGTCAGTTGCACAAGATCCTTTAATGCCAGCACTGACACAACCCGATTCAAGGGATACTGTGGAAGATGGTTCACGACGGCTCTCGCAGAAAACTGTGAGAGAAAAACGCAGCAAATCACATAAAAATAGGTACGAGATTCATCCCATGTTTAATGAAAATTGTGTGTTTCACTGCATGTAATGTCATAGGGAGGGAGGGAGTTGGGTCATGCATTACCTCTTAGCAATATATAAGCCTTGTTGGGCAAGGTTAGCACCAGAAAAAGCAAGTGCCTGCATGACTACTTTAGTCCTTCACAGTTGAACCATGTGAGTTTAGTTCATTTTCTCTCTCCTGTGCTTCAAGGTTTTCTTCCAATACTTCAGTTTCCTCTTCTCCAAAAATTGACAATTATGTGTTCGGGCATGCAGTTATTAGCTGATGCTGTTGCAGTAACCTAGTCATAAAAGCCATTGCTGTTAAAGTGTGACTAAGAATAGAATTGTTTTGGTTTCCCTCATAGGCACCGAGTCTCAAACTTAACCAAAACATGTCAAAATTCTCATGCCGGTACATTGCCTTGCCCTTTTACAAGTGTCCCTCTTGTGAACTAGTTTTACTTGGAGTGTCTGTTTTAACCCGTCAGGAAATGAGTTTGAAAACAAACAATTTAGCCACAGCAAAACTGTGATTGGAATTAGAACTGGTCATGCTAAGGAAATTAAATTAATAATAGCTTGCACAGTCTAAGCAAAATTTTCTTCCTATTTTTAGAACTGGTTACATGAGCAGCAAGTCTTCACAGGGCACTTGTCCCCAGTTTGGTGGGGACTCGAATGAATGCTCATCATCAATAGTCCCTGGAGACTACCACCCTGCCTCCATGTATAATTCATCATCTGTGCTGTCTTCTGTACCCTCGACAGTCAACAGTAAGGATAGTGGACTTGGTGGTAGTAAAAACAAACGATCACCAGAAGGTACAAGGATTGTGTACTACTTGGAGGGTGAGAAGTATCCTTACCAGTCTCTGCTCCCTGAGAAAACTGTTGTTTTGAGACATGTCAAGGAACTAATTGCAGTCAAAAAAGGAAATTATAGGTAGGTGTCTTCATTTTTATAAGTTTTCTAATTGGTTTGGGGAAATATAAATGGGTTTGTCAGATTTAAACTGCGATTCTTCCTACAGCTTTAGAAAGTGTCATCTCTTATTGATCCTATGTCTGTTCACTTTGTCGCATGTTAACCCTCCCTGTCACCTGTTAATATCTGCAGGCAAAACACTTGATAGCATTGTACAAGTTAAACGCGAAGGAAACCCAAACACTGAGCATTGAAATTAGACTACAGGGGTCGAAACTATTTTAGGAAATCTTAAAAATAGGCAGCTCGCCAAAATACCCTCGTATTGCGAACCAAAACAAAATATCGTTTTTGACCTTAATTTGGAGCATACACATAATAGGTTACGAGCTCAGAGCCGTACTCTCAATTGTGTATTCACTCTGCCCTGTTTTCCATTCTATCATTCAGTTTTCGAAGTGAAGATTCTATAAGAGAACTGTTGTTTTTTCTTAAAACTTTTTGTGAAGAAAATGGCCGAAGCCTGAAGCATTAACATCAGTCTTAAAGGCGTGTGACTTGTTAACGAATCCTTTCTAATTGTCGTTTGAATTCACTAAATGTTTGTTCATCCGGCTTTATCATAGAAATCTTGTGCTTGAAAGCAGATTGTTTACAGAACTTTACCAACAGCCAAAGGGCAAGTATTGGAAATAAAGACTTTACTTTGATGGCAAACCTCGCCTTTGGAAAGCCAATTATAGAGCTATTTAAATATTTGCCGCTATCTTATTAAGTGTGCAGCGAAAGAGCCTTGAGATATACGTGCAAGTGTCTTTGTTCATTTCTATTCATGTTTAGCTCCACTTGTTTTATATGAGGCAAAAATATGATTGATACTGATGTTGACTTGCAGTCGAAACATTCAGGGGTTTTTTTGTGCTGGTACAGTGGTTAATCTATAGTGATCAGGCCTTCCTCTTTTGTTGCATAAGAGAAGAATGCTTACTGAACACCTCACCACAGCTTTACTTCTGGCATTCCAGTTTCCTCTTTTGATAACAGTGGATCAATAAGAGTTGACTCTTACTGGATCTCATGAAAGAACAGTTTAGATCTGTTTGAGCTATCCAATATAAGTTATAATTTAGTAACTTTGGGTTTCCTTCTGGTGTAACGTTAGATCAATAAGTGATGACTCTTACTTGATCCCCCCGGGTTGATGAGCTAGTCATTTCCTTAATGTGGTCCTCGTTGACTAATCTTACTCTGCTAGTCCTACTGCATCTCTAGGAAAAATAAGTTAGAAATAATAGGTGCTATTTTAAATCTTTCCTGAGATAATTTCCATCTTGATTCAGCGTGACATTGGAATGCGGAATATTCTTGTTTCTATATTGATCAAGAATCAACATAACACCTAACGTTTCATGGGTAGTACGTACTTTGAAGTACGATATTCCCAGACCAGTTCACGTCTTTACAAATATCTTATATTGCCATCTTATCAGAAATATTTGTAGGGATCTTCGTTTTAATATTACATTATTGTGATTACTACTTTAATCCTCTCTAAAGTACATGGTGGCGACCTCTCATTTTCTGCAGACAAAAAGTTCAAAGTTTCCTTGTGAACTTGCGACAAGTTGTTGCACTTTTTGTCCAGGAAAATAATCACTACAATCTTTTCTTTTTCGATTCAAAAGAACTCTTAGGAGCAATTGTTAGATCTAACCGACTTCCGTTAAGAGTTTCATAATAATGCTTTACCCAATACTTGAGGTTAATGAGGCTTGAACGATAATTCTTACAAAATTACAATTGTCTCTTTGTTACCACTGTGTTGTCAACGTGTAGTTTCGCAGTGGTAGACCTATAAACCATTAAAATATGAAGGGTGGATCAATAAGAGATGAGTCTGGCTGAGTCTCTAGGAAGAACAGTTTATAATTGACTAATGATTCTAAGATATATGTCGTTATGTATAAATTGTGCATGCTAAATTCATGTCTTTCTTCTAGATATTTCTTCAAGGCCAAATCAGACGACGAGGATTGTGGGGCGATTTATGAGGAAATTCGAGACGATGACGAAATCCTGCCTTGCTATGGCGGGAAAATTATTTGTAAAGTAAAAAAACGTGTATGAAAATATATTTGGTTAAATATTCAATAGGTAATCACTTGTCCTCGTGTACTCCTGTCTGCGGCCCAAATTCTGTACATAGTTTTATACGAAATTAAGCAGCTCGTGTAAAATACGGAATATATTGTATATGCTAGCTTGTATACTAACATTCACAGCTTAAAATAGTATTTTGAAAGAAATAAAACCATTTTATTCACTGAAACAGAGCAAGTATTTTACGTATTCGAAGTCGTTACCAGTGAACAACTAGTAACCATTCGCTGAGAAAATGCGATCTTCTGGGGCAGGTTGTATAAAACTTTTATCCTACACTTTAACTACGATTTTGTAGTTAAACAGTAGTTAAATCTTGAATAGGTGATTCAGGTTCGTTGATGTTCGTACTTAACTATAGTTAACTTTAACAACGTTTTTATACAACCGGTCCTGGTCGTTAAGAGAGACTTGTAACTTTTCCGTTTAACAGTTCCACTTAAACGGAAACCAATTGTGCTATGTATAACTATGCAACCATCCCTTTTTCCTTACGGCCAGTTCACACGGGCGATTTTTGCTGCGTTTTTCTCCCTTTAGTGCATGTGTTCGAGTGGATTGACTGGCAAGTGCATTAGCAAAATTGTTATACTCGCCAGTTATCCACAACACGAGAAAAATCGCATCGAAAATCGCCCGTGTGAATTGGCCTTTAGAAACATTGCCAATGAATTCCAATACATAAATTTTAACCGGTGCGTAGAATTCATTAGTTTTTGTGGTTGTTAGCCTGTAGAAAAGGCTGAGTTTCATTAAAACACTTTTTTGATTAAGAATAGAGAAAACAGGATGCATTATACCGCCAATGACGTCAGGGTACTTGGTTTGTACATCAACATTTCCTTTCCCTGATTGGTATAACGTCATGGGCGGCATTATGCCGTATCCTGTACTTCTAACGCTGAAACGATCTAGCCGTGTTTTAAACAGGTGTGTTGTTAGTAGCAATAAGACCTATTGAGAGTTCAACTTCTATTTCTAGCATTTCAATGTGAACAAGTTCAGTTTTTCTAAAATACTTCATCAAAGTCCACACCCACATTTGCTTCGTTTTCAAATAACACGCCTAACATTACGTTGGTATGCAGTTTGTGAACCATATAGTAAATTTACGAAGCATGCTGCTATTCAGAAAAGTGAGGCGTAGCACTTCAAACAAAACGACTGCATATGTAACACAAGACGAATTGATTTTCCTGCACCAGTTTGCTACCAAGGTTTTTTCGTCATTTAAGAAGTTGCAATTTCTGATGACGTCACTTGACTGGCTGTATAACCATCTGTACTCGCATCTGGAACATTAAATAGACACAAAAGTTTGTTGGAGAGGAGAAAATGTGGCAGTAGCTTGCTTTCTACAAGATAGTATACTTTGTGCGTGATTTTGTCCTGCAACTTCTTCAACACTTTCCACATCAACTTCATTTTCTGCATCTTTGGATGGCGTAGCCGTCTTTTCTGAAGATGTGCTTGCCTCTTCAGGCTCTAAACACATTGAAAGACATTCATACACAAATTTAAAAGCACATACATCCACAACAACATTTGGCAAATTTGAAAGATAAATCAGTTTTTCTATGGAAAAAATCCTGTTTAAATATATCCTTTTAAAAGAATACTTTGGTGACTATCAATGATGATGTATAATAATCTAGTGTAGTCCAAATCTAGCCAACTTTAGTCATGAAATAGTTTTTATAATGTTCCCCTGTGTTGTAAAGTATTTAATAAAAAGACCTTGTTTTATTTTTTTAGCCACTTCTTCACTTTTCTCTGTGGATGTCTCAATGTTGTTCCTACTTCTCTTTTGTGGAGTTTTTTTCGGTGAGTTTGATTCATTTTGTTCGTACATGCGTTGTTTTAAAGCACTTTTTATTTGAGTCCTAAAACAAATAATATAGTTCTAGTTCTAAACTGTTCTTCCTAAAGATCCATCCAGTGAGAGTCAACACTCAAACTCAACTATAAAAATACTGGATAATTTTGTGAAACTTTTCCTCTTTAACTCATACATGGATTTTGTCGTGATAATTTCACTGATTTTCTTCAAGTCTTCACCAAATCTTTGAACAGCATTTTGCAACATTTCAATCTCAGCATTACCCCATTTGCCACTATATCATACAGATAATATAAGTCACTATTTTGAACCAACTTACTGCAATATTAACTGATTGAGCAAAAATCAAGGCATTTCACCTGGTCTGTGCCGAGCCATCACTCGTAAGAGGGTGAAGCTGAACAGTTAGTTCACCAAGACGATTGAAGGCTGCTCCAGCAGCAGTAAAAATATCTGCTACCTAACGTTTAAAAACATTGTGTTTAACTAAATTTTTGCTTTCTTTTGAAATAATGTGCAAAGCTAGAGGCTAAGTGCATGAGCAATCAAAAATCAATACAGTTTCATACACGGCCCCTCCAGCTGCAACGCTATAAACCTCACTGAACTTTTAGGAAGAACCGTTCGTAAGCTTTGCAGGGGCCCATTGTATGAAGGGTGGATAACGTTATAAACTGGATAGTGATTTTTTAAAAATAATATTAAAATTTTCCATTGATCGATATAAAGCAAGATTGGAATTGATAATAGGCGTAGAGTATGGGGGGGGGCATTGGGGCTCGAGCCCCCTTAGAAATCTTACAGTGGGGGCTTAGCCCCTGCAGATATTGTCACTGGTTGATTCCACTGACAATATGACTAGTAAAGACAAAAGCGTTTTGTAACCTCAACATCAACATTCAACAAGCAAAAACTAAATAATTTCCATGATTCCAATTCTGTCGTTATTATTATGTTCCGGTGATCTTGCCTTTTGTACGCTTAGTATCGTAATACACTAATCTATTTAGTACAGAACGCCATATAATTTTGACCAAATGGCAATACTACTAATCATCAATTCTCGCAATTATAAGAAGCGACCACATTTTTGAAGTTTCAGCCCCCCATGACAAAAGGAAACTCTACGCCAATGGGATTAATGTTTGTAGATTAAAGGCCCTTATGTGTATTTCTTTGGCCAGCACTAATGTTTCGTCGTGTTTTGTCCAATTTTGCGAAGGTTGAAAAAACTACTATTCACTGAATAACACTATCCACCTTTCGTACAACTGGCCCTAGGAAAAATAGCGAGGATTTATTGCAACATATTTTTACTGCACTCTTACCTTCGAAGCAGTCGAGCTCATTTCAGAAATGCTTGCAATTTTTACAACGTTTTGCACTTTCCAAGTAAGAATACTATCTTTGCAATCTATTGAAATGTTCTACGCCAGTGATTGGGCTACAATGAGTCACTTTCGCCAAATGAAAACCAACAAATTCTCAAAACTTTGCCTTCCATTTTGTTTTTTTGCCATTTGCTTTAGTGCCTGAGCAGAAACCTGATTTTAAGGTCTCCTCCTGATGCGCGGGTTAATAACGAAAACGAAACTAGTACACTTCCGCCATGTATTCGGCTAAAATTTCGCCGCGAAGCACGTGTTCGATAGCTCCTGGAATTGTCTAACATTTCAGTAGGAATACGCGCGAGAAATCTCTACGTGGACCCCCGGAAAGCTTACACTGTGACTGACTGTATAACTGACTTTTTGAAGGAACTTTGCGCTAAAATGGAAAGAAGTATATTAGAGGGGCGTTCGTAAAAATATGTAAAGAAATTCCTATTGTATTGTATAAAATCAACCAAACTTTTGTGCATTTAATGTATATTTTTGATTGTTTCGCGTGTAATATACGCTATTAAAGCCCGTTCTCCACTACGCGAATTTTTTCGGAATAATAAATGCAGCAACGTGATTCGCTAAAAAAATAATTTGCCGCGAAAAAGTCGAAAACGAGCCAATCACGTTGCTGCATTTATTATTCGCTCGAAAAAATTCGAGTAGTGGAGAACGGGCTTAAGATATTTTTGAAATTTTCGTGTGCTTCAGCTTTTCTAAATCAGTTTTTGTTGATAAATGATTACTGTCATTCTAACTGAAGTGTTCATGAAATATAGCCACAATACATTTCGTCACGTTGACCAATTGATTTGTGCA
>JAOBYK011097529.1:0-47337 GCA_025434845.1 Phenganax subtilis | reverse complement strand
GTGATGGACGACCGGGACAGACACGAAATTTT
Organism: Phenganax subtilis; assembly: GCA_025434845.1. Taxonomy (NCBI): domain Eukaryota; kingdom Metazoa; phylum Cnidaria; class Anthozoa; order Malacalcyonacea; family Clavulariidae; genus Phenganax; species Phenganax subtilis. The sequence continues at coordinate 47,305 of JAOBYK011097529.1, read as the reverse complement.
AAGCTATCAGAAAGTTGCATGCCTAATAAGGCATGCAACAAAAATGGAACCATGGTGTTAACATTCCCAAGGTGAGCTCCTACAATATACTCGTCACAAACAATCCTCACCATTATATAAAACGCAATTTGAATACAACAAGTTCGTATCCGCCATAAATTCTTCTCGAGAACGATATAGACCTTTGCGAATTCGCTATATAAAAAGATAAAAATTCAAAATCACTTCTTGTGTCATGCTCAGTGTAAAAGGAGTAAATGGATGTTTTGCAAAAATCATTCTCTCCCAAAGGAGTCGAGATGCAAAGTTTGTGAAAAAGTGTAACTGAGTTTTGAAAGGCTATCTGACGAATCGACTACAGCCTCGAAATTCGGTGATTACAGCAATTGAGGAATATAGACTTCCACGCTACTGGAGGCTGGTGAAGATGGCAGGTTCGAGACTAACGGAGAAGTAAAAGCCTGGTGTCTATGTGTTGTTGATGCTTTAGCGACTTTTATTCTCGATCATCGAAGAAGAAAATGGTTGCCAATACACAAAGAATTTTATGCATTAGTATCAAGGGCAATCAACGTAGCAGGTCATCAGCGACGTTTTGGTTATCACTTATCACCGACGTCAAAATCTTGCAGGTTGTGCCGGAATAATGGCGTGGGTTATCGTCAGTCGTTCTTGTTTCAGTTAAAATCTTAGATTGCACTCGAAGAGTTTTGCAAAATGATTTTTCCAATAAAACATTCAAATATGACATGGGGCATAGAATGATGGATATCGGCAATAATTTTCGTCCACGATTTTTGTATTATCTATTATTAAAACGTTTATGCACTGATGACCATCTAATAATTCTGTGCCAATGCAATAAGGCTCTGTTCAAATGAGACCGGAACGAAATCAGACCGGGACAATTTTGTGTCGGTCATAATATTTCTTATAAAAGACGTTTACATGAGACTGAGATAAATTACTGGCCAGACCGGTCTTAAGTCATTCCGCCTGCTGGACCGAGCTGACTATCTTCAGACCGGCATGAATGGCATGAATCCAGAGCGGTATCAATGTAAACGCAAAAATATTCCATGCCGGTCTTAGTTTGCAAGAACGCATGCCCACTCTGCCACATTACATGCAGTGACAAAATGGCTTTTTACACTTCTACAGCTCTGCTTCTACAGGTCTGTTGAAGTTATTTCGGCAGCTTGTAGTTTCGTATCAGTTTCATGTAAACATGATGGTAATATCGATTTTCATACCGGTCTGACTTCGTTCCAGTCTCATGTAAACAGGGCCTAATTCGCAGACAGCAATTTGTCTTTCAGATATTACAAACCTCCTTAATGGTTTGCAAATCCATAGGATTCTTAACGATCTTGTAGTAATCAGGTACTGTGCGAGATGAGACAGGCATATGAAAAGGACGACTCTGAAATGAACATTCACATCATCAAGACAACAAACACACCATCACCCAGTCAGAATAGATTTCGCTATTATTCACCTCTTTGATATCCTTCATTTTCGTAGAAATATTTTCTAGTATGACTTGTAAGACAACCTTGAAACAAATGCAACATACAAATCATGAACACGTTAAGGAAGAACCAATTTACCAGACGTCTAAAAATTAGAAAGATTTAAAATGGTTCTCCTTTATAATCGCCTTTCTCACACAAAATATATCATGAAAATTTTCCGGAAATTTGCACTTCCTGAATACTATTCTTTGCTAGTACGATCAAGTGCCATTGCAAAAAATGGTGAACGGAAGGAACGAACGCGTTTTTCCCCATGTTGAACAGTCAACAGTCAGTGGAATGATAATTAAGTTTTCAATCATGACTTAAACTATCTTTAAACTGAACAAACAATTTATGATGTATACTTGCCGGACAACTGACCAACGTAAAACGTAAACTTATTTAGATTACACTTTGTGAAATACCAATCGAATAAAGGCCAAACAAATGCATACCACAGGGTTCGTCCTTCTTCTGTTAGTTTGTTTATGACGTTTCTACAAATGAACCAAAATGATAAGCAAACAAAGTGATCAAAATATGACGTGCAAGTTGGAAACGTGCAATATGTGATATGAAAAAAATGGGGGAATCCAGCTACATTCTACCACTGATAATTCTGATCTTTTATCCATGATTTTACCGTGATCCTTCCCGAAAAGAAATGTCTTGATAATGGAAAACAAGAAAACAGGAACTTTCTTTTGAAACTCCTGGCTTAGCGAAACATTAGACGACAAATGTGCATATGAACTATCAAGGTTCGCAAAAAATTACGACAAAATGGATATTCTACCATTTTAATTACGGTTATTTTGCAGTGTGCTGTGTAGCTCTTACCATCAAGTAGTCACAATGCATCACACCAGATCTTCGACGTTTTTTAACTAAAACATAGTAGAAATTACATAAATATCTGATCACCTATAGTTATAGTATCTAATAGTAAAGAAATATTATTCATAAAATAAATTTTACCTATCTCTTTAGGAAACCGCAAAACCATGGATTTACGCTTCAGGTCGTTAGCACTACAAAAATTGAAAAGATATTTACTGGCGCAGAGATTGTAGGAAATATGCCATAACATGTACAATTGAGGCCTAGTTCAAACGTCGAACTTTTCATGTGCCGAATCGAATGCAAATGAGCTTTAACAAAGACTTGTGCACATTTGCATTGGATTCGGCACATGAAAAGTTCGACGTTTGAACCGGGCCTGATGTTTTCGAAACATTCACTTTCAGTTTAATATAACAACAGCTTGCACTGCCTTGCATTGACTTCAGGAGAATTTCTTTTCGAAGCATTTGTGTGATGGAGAATATCGCCAAGAGCTACGAAATGTAGCTCGTAATTATGCAAAATGCAGCCCGATTTCTCGTCTACAAGAAGGATCTCCATCAAAACTAACAGATGTTCTGTTCTTTTGACAATGATAGCAAGCTAGTCAAAACGGCGAGAAATGCTAACTGTCGTTTTCATTGTTTTATACTTATATTTAGTGTTTCCGTCGCTCAAACCATGTCCACTTACTGATCAAGAAAAGCTTTTCCTAAAGTAATTTTTGTTCCTTCCACTTTAACGAGATCATCCTGCGGCATATTCATTTCATGTGCCGCAACTTGTTCATCAGTCATTGCAACTTGAATTGGACCTGACGCGCCGGTAGCTTCTTGGTACAATGGACAGTTTTTATTCGTTCTCATGTGACCGATTGCTCCGCAAGCGCCACACTTGAGCTACGGAAAAACATAATATGCAGCTTCCGATGATAAATTCCAGGTCAGGGATTACACTCAAAACAGTAAACATCAGTGCACAAGTACTGAAAGTGCATGGCCAGTCTATCAATAATCTTACATTATTTGGAGCTTTTTCTTTCTTTTTCTTCGGTTGAAGTGCTTTCTCTCTTTCTTTCTCCTGGTTCCGTTTGATTCTTCGTAGTTGTTCTTGTATTCTGAGAAAGGATAGAAATAAAGAATAAATTTTGCGCCTCCAATATGAAATGTAAAACTCATTAAGAGAATAATACGATTTTGATTACACATTACTTCGTACGGTAGGATTACACTGTACAACAGAGGGATTGAAGTGCGTCTGGATGCAGGCAAGAAGTCATACCTTCGTCTTTCTCGTCTAATCTCTTCTTTGTGAACTTCATCTTGACTTGCAAAGTTTTCCCTGAAAGGACATTGGTAAGTCTATTCATGCACTTAAAAACTTCTTGTCAATGAATGCTAAATGAAACGGTCACGATTTGCAGTGTCTGGACGAGTAGAATTTTTCAAATATACATCTGACAACAGAGTGTTTTAGAGTTTACCCCACAAAGAGCAAAAGTGAAATGACTAATGGTAATGTGTGGAACCACACAAAAATTGGTAATGAGGAATGACACAAGACACAACAATGTCCTACCTATAGTTCTTATCCTTGTTGATATATTTAAGGTATGCGTCAATGACAGGTTGATTTTTCACAACTTCCGTACGCGTGTACTGTCTCCCTTCTTCATCTTTAAATGTTCGTTGGATTTTAAGTCGTCGCCCGGCCTACAGCGAAAATAATAAAGAAAATTTAGAAACACAAACCTTTCAGAAAAACAAGACTTTCTTTCAAACGATCAGGTGTTTACTGACATATCCATTCACCTAAGTTCTCCCTGACTGTACGTACACTATACTCTACTATACCATGCCAACCAAGTGATCTGAAATCACGGAAAAAGACTGGGACTAGTTGTCAACTAGATATCCATTTTTCGTTTAAAAGTAGTTGTTATCAATTGAATTACAAAACATTTTGTTCCTAAAGTTGCGGTAGATTTGTATTCCTCACCAATAAACACCTTTATGAGGTTTCGACTAATTTCGTTCAGGATAGAAAAGGAAAGACGTAACCATTGGACGTAACTAAATACAGCAAAATGGATTTCTATTCTGTTGCTCGTTCCAGTCTTTTTACTCACAGTCAGATTAACTCGAAGCAGTACCACACCCACTATACCACCCACACCAAACCATTCAAAATCGGATGTTGAAACAACAGCTTCAAGCCTGTTTTTCACAACGCGAACTATTTCGAGCGAAAAATAAATCCTGGGATGTGATTGGCTAGCGAAATATTTTGCTGCGAAAAACTCTTAAGCGAACCAATCACGCAGCTAGATTTATTTTTCGTTCGAAGAAATTCGCGTAGCGAGAAACGGGCTTTATAGTACTGAAATCAAATACCATGTCAAATACAAGCATATACATTCCATTGTCATAGCAAATACAATATGAGCATCCTAACTTACTACAGAAGATTCAAAACTCATCACAGATGTTGTATCATCATCCTCGCCAGTTTTCCCTTCTCTCTTATCTACAACATAAGAAAATGTTACAGCACAGGTGTATGTCGTCTCCTCCGCAAGCTTCAAACTGGAGGGTAGGGTGCATGAGAAGAGAGAGGTGAGTCAGCATTCCAATTTGTTAAAATCAACCCAACTTGTGTCATATATCGATGATAAACTTGAAACTTGCAGAAAACACAATTACTCATTGTGTATACGTAATTAGGAGCTTCACTAATGGAAAATAAAACTGAATTGATTGAGTTCTGACGTCTTCCACTTGATCGGCTTTGGGGCTCTTTCGACGAAAACCGATTTCTACTAAAACAAAATTTCCGTAACCTTCTCATCAAAAAACAAGCACGACAAAATAATGACTATATTTGCTCATTTCGACTATTTTTCTGAAAGGAAACAAACTATGATTTTCAAAAAATGCACCGACCTACACTACATGCGCAAAAATCATCATGTTGTTACAATGTTGATAAGACAGGATGCAACAATGTTTTGCTACACCCTATTGTTCACACTGGCTAACAATGTCGTTCAGCATTATTACACCCGATTAAAAATGAACAATATTGTTCAATATTGTTGACAACTGTCAACAATAGGTATGTACGTTGTACTTCGTCTTTTCTCAGGGTGCAGCACAACATTGCAGCATCCTGTTTTACTGCAGACTCATAATTTTTAGCTGTGTAGGTGGGATTCGAAGACACTATGACTTCACCAGATTTCTCCGACGTACAAAAACATTCAACGAGTCAATGATTGAGTCCATGTTGTACAACAACGTACGTTATGTTTGATATCATGCGTAATATGATCATGACACAATTGATCTTTAAAGTAAAACGCGTAGAAATCTGTTTGTAGTAAAATCATATGTTTTCCAGATCTAGACCAGATCACACAAGTCAGTGCACAAAATGATGCACAATTTAGTCAGAAAAACTATCATCATGAGTCATGAGGAATGCAAGCAACGGAAATATTGATAGATTACTGCATTCACTTCATCATAAAGTTCAAGAAGTGGACCAATTTTTGGGCAAATGAATTGATCAACTTGAGGTTATAAATTAAGGCAATATAATCAACACTTCTATTCACTTTTACTTCAGCAACAAGCTTCGTTCGTAGCTCAATTAAGAAACTTGCATCTCATTAAGGTTATCATAGTAACAGGATTCTGTGCTATCAAAGTTTCTTTGATCAACGTCTGACCTCTCATAAGAAAGGCTGATAAAAAAAAAACTTTAACACTTGATCAAAGCCAAATCGTCGTTACATGCAAAATTTGATCGAAGTTAATGATCTTCGCGAATATTAAAGAAGGCACAGCTGGCTGTGTTTCTTAAGCAACGACAATGTAAAGAGTAACAGTTCACTGGGATGGATGTATAATTCTTGCAATCTCCTTAATTCATAGGGAGAGAGTAAGCAACGGAGATTAGAAAAATTTCTGCTTTCAACGCCTGCTCTTTGATACATGAAAGGTTTCTTTCTTTGTGTAACCTGAAACTTTCACAGTCAAAGTTTCTTTGACCGGTTTAGTGCATATTTTAAATTGGTCATGGAACTTCAAAGGTGCCGCCGTATTTGTGTATTGTATATGTGATAGCGTAAACACATCGCATGCAAAGCATACTTCGTCTTTGATCAAAGCCAAAAGAACTTTGATTAAAATTTTCAGCGTTAGAAATCAAAATGTCCGATGATAAAGCTTCTGAAGCGACACTGGCTTGTGAAGATATAAAAGTAAAGACACCGAATGCTGAGAATAAGGTGGACAATAAATACAGATGGAGTGACAGACAGGTGGAATTACTTATATCAGAGTGGGCAAGAGAACCGTGTCTGTACGATGCAACGCACGAAGATTATTCAAAATCTGAAAAAAGATTGCGCGTCGAAAAACGTATTGTGGCCGCACTCAATGCAACTATTAACAGCCCAGGGGAGCGTTCACTAACTGGTAAGATCTGTACGTCAAGTACAACATATACATGAATGGCCTTAATAGAAGTACTTATACCATCTAATACAATAGCGTGTCAACCCAGTCGGAGATTTCGACCTTGGATACTCGTCTTAAATAGGTGAGGGTAGGCATAGCGTCCATGCGTGGTTGATCAAACATGATCTTTGAGGTAGACTGGATCCTCAGTGCAAACGAAGGCGATAACAGCAGTAACTGTTTTACGCTTGTTTGTGAAGAAATGAAGAAAGAGTACGTCTAGATTATATCGAGGAATTTCTACTCAAAACTAGGGCTTAAATAAGGTACAACGTTTCCATCTCGCCAATTTGGATTTCACTTTTAATAGACGAGGGGCGTATATCACTCGAAAAAATCTGGGAAAACTTCGAAAAATCTTTGAAAAAATCCCGAAGAGCTCCAATAATATTTTCAGGTCAAGAAAATATTAAAATCCATGAAGTCATAAAATTAAACAAAATGCCGCTAAAATCGTAAAATCTTTCTTTGGGTTTGGGGAAATATCTCAATAATGTTTAAAACTCTCTATTAATCACGATAATTTTACAATTCCTAAGATTCTGAAATCATAAAACTCTTGTAAAAATCCTAAAAATCTTTGTAAGAATGTCAAAAAACCAACAAAAGCTCTTGGGAAATCATGAAGAATCTCTTTGAAATCTTATGATATCTTTGAAACCACCAAATTCTCAAAATATCTCACGATCTGTAAAAACAATCTCGTATACGCTATGTTTCGAGTGATAGGCCCGTCGATAATTGACACTATATAGTAGGACACATTTCTCTGGTAAAATCGTAAATGACAATTTATGTAATATTTTGACTAGGCTGTTTCAGCCCAGTTACTGGCCTCTCTTGTCTGCATTTTATAACAGCTTTGTTCGAGAATCGCTTAACACTGTGATATACTGCACTGTTTATCGGTGACTTGACATTTTTAATTCGCAGTGCAGATGTATGAGCGGAGCGAAGTTTCTCTTAAAATTAAGCGTTGAAGGAATATTTGTTTTTGGACTGCTTTCATCTCAAGTACATTATGGCTACATGCAAGATATACGTTTGTACCATGTATGCATGAACAACTCCCCTGTACAAGCATGGTGTCTTAAAAAGTGAAATTATTTTGTAGTTTCACAGCTGCTCACTGAACCTTTTGCACTACTGGTATACGTAAAAGTACGATGTTTCTTACACCGGCCAGAAAAACTTGGAGCTGCAAATTTTATCCATTCGCGCTATTACGTAGAATAGGTGTAGTCTCAGTTTGTGTTCCTTTAATAACACTAATGGGAGATAATAGAGAGCTTAAGCTTCGCGTTCAACGGCAAACGTCAGGCGCTAGGCGAAAAAAAATTTGCCAATATAAAGACGGTAAGGCAAAGATAATTAGTTGTGTTAGCACAGGATGTTAAAATAAAACTGTTTGACATAAAATGGAATATCCAGAAAGAAGAGAGGCGAAAACAGTCTGCCAAGAAAAACGTCTCTGCCGTTTGCCGTAGCTTTTGAGCGCGAAGCTTAAACTCCCTAAAGCCCGTTCTCCACTACGCGAATTTGTTCGCGCGAAGAAGAAATCTGGCAACGTGATTGGCTTATTTTCGACTTTTTCGCGGCAAATTATTTCGCTAGCGAATGACGTTGCTGCATTTATTTTTCGCTCGAAAAAATTCGCGTAGTGGAGAACGGGCTTAAATAGAAATATGTTGTTGCCGAGATTCGCCAATACCTTGCCGTATTGCGAAGTTGTGAAGAACAACTGAATGAATGTCTAATCCAAGAACCTCATTTCAATTCTAAATTCATCTTCACCCACCCACATGACGCATTGGATGAAAGTCTAGTTGGTATTGAGTTTTCTCCTGTTTCAAAACATGCAACAAACCACGGAAACACCAAGGCAACACTATCGACGCACGCACCGCTGGCATTTTTTTGAATTCCCAAGGGTCAGTGTACAAATCTTTATGAAAAGCAAAAGATGATGAAGATTAACGCTTGACGAAAGCTTGAATTCAGAGGAAGCCCTGGACACGAGAAAAACAGTTCTTCGCTGCTTCTTTTATGCTCATGTACTTGCCACTAACTCATATGTGTTTGCTATAGTTACAGATTTAAAGAAGAAAATGAATGGTTTGCGGACGTATCATAGAAATTTGTGGAAAAAAGGGAACGAAATTGGAAGTATTGATGAAAGCACGCCTTCATGGCAATATTACGACCAATTACAGTTCTTAAACGATCACTTCACACCCAGAGAAACTATGGTTACTATGTACATGCCAAAACGAAAAGTGAGGTTAGAAGAGATTGAAACTTCAGAGTTTAGTATGGATGAAAGCAGTAGCAATAAACAACCAGAGTTTGAATACCAAATGTCAAATGTAAACAATTACGTACCGATGACTAAATCGAGGCGAATATGGAAACCAAAAGACGATGTTACGATGAGAGAGTGCGCTACAACGAATCGTAATACAAAGAAAGAAAAATGTCCTGAAATGTTGTTTGGAGAGTTAGTGGGACATAGTCTGACTAACATAAAGGACGAGCAAACGAGAGAGTTCGCGAAACTGCAAATACAGCAAATTTTGTTTAAATGTCGTTATCCTGAGACTGACGCGCAAAACTTTTCCATGCACATGCGATCAAGAATTGAAGATAACCTGCCATCTTTACTAGATGACACTCACAAAGATTGATACAGCATCAAGTAGACTTGCAGTCGAAATACGGGTCTTATAAGTTACTGCCAAATTCTCAGTATGGATTCTCGAAAGAAAATCTGAAAATTCTGTAAGTTCAAAGGGACACAGCTTTTATGGAGTGACGTTGACCGTTGATATTTAGTTGAGTTTTTATCATACATTGGAACTTTGACATAAGAAAAAGAAGTGAAAAAGCGGTGGCAGCAACGCTAGTCATTTTCAGTTTAAATTTATTCTCTCGTTTTAAGTTTTCGTGCTCCGTTAATCACTGTAAGAACTACTCATGTACCGACATTCGTGAAATCGTCATTTCAGTCCCAGGCCGACACAGGAGCAAGTTGTAAAGTGGTCAGAATACTTAACAGGACCTTTTATGATCAATTTTAAGATCACACAACGTAGAAGTGTAACTTTCCTCTGAATAAAATTGGATGAACATCCATGGAAGCATTTTGTGCCTCGAAGCATCTTTATCTCACAATAATTTTTAACCGAAAAATGTCAAGCAATTCATTACATCTAGTTTTTCAACGTTTTGATGAAGTTTCTCGCGTCTTCCCAGATTCCTCGAAATATTCCTAACTTCCTGTATCAATTGACCGATCAGAAGAGCTATGAAACATAATAAGCATCTGATTGGTCAATTTGCACAGGAACTTGAGAACATTTCGAGGAAGTTATGAACATTCGAGGAACAAATAAACCGATTAACATTTTTCGGAACGCCTCTATTGCTGCGACTGTAACATTGTTGATTTTTTTACGAAAACGTTTTTCTTTGGGTATCTTTCATGGGCGTACTTATGAAAAACTAGATGGCTGGATCAAAAGACAATTAATAAAACGTACCTGAAGATCCCTTGGAATCATTCTGTATAAAAATAAAAAATATTTTAACAGCTGTGTTGATTTTGTGGTAGTTACAAAGTTACAAGATATAACACTAAATTGCTATATTTTATATTCCACCATGAAATTACATTATCTTTGCTGTCTTCACTAAGCAATCGTTGAAGTTCAAGTCTCTCAGCTTCTTCTTGTTCGTGACTTAACTAAAGTACAATTTGAAAGTGTTATTGATAAAATGGGATAAACACAATTCATAAAAGTTGCTTTTTTACGGGAAGTGCATTTGTAAAAAAAAAGAACCAGATTTGAAACAATTAAGGGGCTTTCTTTAGTTCTAGCAATATCGGTGCACCTTATAAAATGTGACAAAAACAAAGTGTAAAACTATAGTCTGTTTGAAATGGTCTAGAATTTATGTACACACATTTGCATAAGCATCAATAATTTAATCATTTCTTTACTTGTGAAGAAGATTTTTTATTGGACAACATGCTTTCTAGGTTTTTCCCAAGTTCATCATAATCACTGTCTTCATCACTACTGCTTTCTTCATCAGTTGAGAGAATTTCAGTTGACGACAACACTCTGAACAAGATATTTCATTTTCTGCTACTGCTGCATGACTTCCGTACATTTTACACGATAAATTATTCAAATATTTCTTACCACTTGATTGTTGAAAACTGTACGTTATTACAGTACCATATTTACTCGTTTAAGCGCCGCAGCGGTAGCACTATTTAAACTTTTGGTGTGTCAAATGTGGCGCTTATTTGAGGGCGGTGCTGTTGAGAAATATTTGTTTAGATATATTTGGCAAGAACTATAACTCAAACTACAAAACACAGGAATAGAAGAAATAAGTCGACTTAACTAATGGTGTTATTTTTGTACACTCGCTGCTTGAACAGTTATATATTTTGTAAATAATTAGTGCGGCGCTTATTCGAGGACAGAATTTACTTGACGGCGGCTTTTATTCGAGGGCAACTTTATTCGAGTCTTGAAAACTGTTTTGATGCACCGTGCGCATTAGCGGTGATATTTACTTTTATTAATTTGCAAGTATTGTAAATTTCATGTTTCGCCCTATTACTAGTGCAATGTTACTAAGACACGAACTGTGCTGACCTGTTCTGGAGTTCAAATATCCTCTGACAATCTTCTTTATATCTTTCTTGATGTTCCGCAATAGAGAACCGTGATCCTCGCGCAAACTTACTCATACCTGAGGAAGTAAACATGCAGTAGAATTAACTTACAACACCACAACGAGATCTTTTCATTTAATCCATGGAAATGATCATGCATTTTCACAGAGGCCCTGAGAAATAAGAGTTTGAGCGTCAGTTGTATGAAGGACTTTCTCAGATGTAAAAATACTAACGCTCTTCTCCAGATTTTGCCGCTTGTGTAGATCGTGTCCTCACAACATCAATAACTTCCCATCTTGATAATTTTTTTATCTGCAATATCATCAAAAATAAGTGGAAAAAGGTGACTGACAAAAATACGAGAGTCTACTTGTACTTCCCAGAGAGCCATTTACAACAGTATTGCCAAAAAAAAACTCCTCGTGCACACTTCATTAATGACTAAAACTCTTTGAAAAATTTGAAATTTAAATCTACAATTTATATGACAGAGAATATTTCCTTGAAAACGTCGTCGAGTCGCCCGCTTTGCCTGCAAGCGAACATTTATCAACATGTGCTGCAGTTACTATTACGCTATGGTGCATGTTTAAATATGAACGCTCCGGCCGCGCGGGAAAGCGCCTGCAATGGAAAATGGCCTTTGCAGGCAAATGCGAATCTATTTTAAGTTTATCTTCATCAGTAACCAACGTTGTAACTGCACGGCATGTTCTTCATAAGAATGAACAGCTATATGAAATACAACAGTATCTCTACCTCTTCTTCAGGTATTCCGAAATTTCTGAGAACTTTTCTGGCGTCTTTCAAAGATAAACGTCGTAAATCTGCGTCAGTTCCGGTCACGGTTTTTTGTTTCCTTACTGACGCATTTTGCGCACTATTCTCATCCTGAAAAATATAGAATAATATATACATATAAAGAAGCAGTAGACTAACAAACACTCTTTGAAAAGAACAGCGTTAAATTTGGCAAATTCAAACTGAAAAAGCAAATAAAAGGAAGCAATATAAAGAAACTAGACCACACTCACACGATGTTGGTCCTAAATAAAACCGTATCGAAATTGTCAACGTTTTGGCCATGCGTTCGCACATTGACAGCAAGAAAAAAATGCAAAACCGCGAAAGTTTGAAACCGTAATGCAGATCGGAACGATATATCAAGTCGCAAAGGAAGTTGTTTTTTACCAACGTTTTTGAAAACCATACTGTCATAATTCGATAAAGTTTTAATAAGCAAAACATTTTTCTCTGCTAATGCAGTGAAGGAAGGGTTCAACACCGGGAACTTACGAAAAATTGAGCTAAGTAAGTAACAACAGACTAAAAGAAACTACGTCGGTATCGTGTGCATGTCGATCGTGATGACTTCACATTGGCAAAGTTTCATACCGGCATCGTGTGAACAGGGTCGTATGCAGTCAGAACTTATAACTGTATTTCATCAAAATTCGTTAGTAGGACCTCTCTGAAAATCAGTTTGTGTGAGAAAGTTTCCCATTAAAATATTGTCATAAATCTTCATAAACATAGTTACATTCAAACAGACTCATATTTGATCAGCCTAAACGACCGACATTGAAGGACTTAATTCCCAGCAAAACCGATCGAATATTACTTTGCATTGCAAAGTTTTCAAATCATGATTTAAGTGAGAATTACCTTTGATGCAATCGGTTTATTTGGAACCCTCACGTATGAAAATCCTTCGCCACATCCTGTTGGATCAGCAGGACCGCTGACCGCTAGTTGACACTTGCCTCGCATTGCAGATATAAAAGCGCGCGTTGTATTCCACGGTGCAGTTCTGACCTATTCAAAACAATACACTAGATATTAAAATAGAGTGACTTTCCACAAAAAGTTTCCGTATCCATGTATTAACCTCGTCATCAATCTTTTGATTTTCTTCTTCATTGTCGTCATCACTTGCACACATGTTCTTCTCGCCATAACCAGCATCCTTGGTTGAAACACGACAAAACAAATATTTAATGTCAGAACAAAAACCATACAAACGACAGGAGAAATATCAAGGACTGATTAAACGCCAAAGCACAAATTTTCATGACACATTAATCAAAACAAGAATATAAAAAATTTAAACATTGCAAGAAAAAGACATGCATTTACGAGTTATCTCACAACTTGTGAGCGCCGAATTGTAGTTTCAACAACTGTCCATTGAGTAGACGGCTGCAGGTTGAGGGACCGTGTCGCTCTACTACTAAGCCTGATTACTACTACTCTAGCGAGTTTTGGCGCAAAACAACATTTTTGTATTATCGCTCCAATTGCAAGGAATTGATTTCAAACTAATGTAGTTTTACCTCAAAGCTCATGACTTGTGAGACAAAACAAATATACGTGGTAAATTAAGTCATCAAGAAAAAAAGAGAAATGAAATACCGCACCTTCAATCGCTGTTCTGCCGCTTGCATACTGAGGTATGCACAACATTGTTCTGGGGTGACTAAAGCTCTCATCTCATCTTCAGACGGCAGACGGAAATCATTTTTGAGAACCCACCAATTACAATCAATACCTAAAGATATACAGTGCACATGTACAGGTGTATAAAAACGTTCTTGAAACCAACTATTCACAACATGCTATTGATATGAATTGAGGGGTTTTAAGTAGTATTTCTAGAGTTTGCCGCTTGCGTTTAAATAAATGACGCATTACTGCGACAGATGACGATCTATATAATCTCAAACAAACAACTCAATTCACATCATCGAGATTCATATTTCACCAATACTAGCAACGGCTATAAGCAATAAAATGCCTCTCATCTATTTGATTAATCAATCAAGTAAGAACTTAGCCAGCGAGAGGTAATAGTAGCTATAGTGGAAGTCAAATCTGAACCTCGTTATAATAAATAATAACAGCGAACCACAATTAAACTCAAAACGCAAACGTTCACACAAAGTGGTTCAGTAATCGTGCATACACTTACCAGTTCTTTTAAAATCCGCACATAACTTCAAACGTTTTCTGATACTACTTTCAGAGTGGTGTGGAAATGCTCTCTTGATATCGTCCATTTTTATACGACGAGGATTGTCAGGACTTTTCCAAAATAATCTGTAGATAAACACCTGAAAGAATAAACTCAGTTTAAATTTTTGTAAATCGAAGCACCGTTGAGTACATGAACTTCTGGTTGACTCAAGACTTGTATCACGCACGAAAACTTGAAAATATTTATCAAAATGATTGGATTAATCATTATTTATATTTATCTAGCATAATGATTGGATTGTTTATCAAAAAACAGTTGAATTTTGGCAATAAAAAATTAAAAGGAAATGAATAAGGAAAAAATAGAAACAAAATTTATGGTTGCACAAGTACTAATTCATGAAAATCACAAGCAGACAAATACAATATATTCACTCAAAATATAAACATAAATGTTTCAACTAGTACAGACTTCATAAAAATGTATATTTATGAAGCACCAAAGATCAAGTTCTGATTACAAGCTATGTAGCTGGCGCTTTTGAGAAATGGGAATTAAAGCATGAACGATTTGAGGCTTAAATAATTATAGCTTCTACTTTTTAAGTTTATCAGCTGGACATAAGTAGGGGCAATACAATGTCTCATCCCGATGTCACACGACGCGCTCGTACAGGAAGTCTACGTTACTTTTTGTACTTTGTAGACCCACAAATATAACTTGATCGAATTTTAATCCTCGCCTTAAATTTGGAATGCAAGCGAAGCTGGGATATCTCAGTTGTGGTGGATGTCTGTAAGATGGCTGCTCACCTGCAAAAAGTCGCGTGCATGGTTGTTAGCTTTCTTGGAGTTTGGACCTGGAACTTCAAACTTTGGACATTCTTGACCAACACAAAACATTGTTTTTACTTCACGAATATAGTAGCTGAAACAAGAAGGGAAGATGTATATTTCCTGTTTTAAATATAACAGCAGAGCCGTTCGTTGCTAAGCTATTTCGCCACTAATTGAAAAGATTATGGTGGTGAAGTTACCTGTTGTTTGTTTTAATGATGACAAAATCTGTGCTCGGCATTGCATGTTCGTAAATAGGGGCACGATACAAATTGTTTTCCAAAGCCTGTGAAAGAAATAGTTTATTGAAGAAGCATTATACATGAACAAAAAAAACAGCAAAGTAACATAAAGATTTCAAGATTTCAGAGTTTATCAACAAAAAAAGATTTAAGATTGAAGTGAGACTGTGAGAATGTAAGGCCGACATACCATATTTAGTCAATTGAGCGCCGTGGCGCTCTTTTAATTTCAGTTTTTCAAATGCGGCGCTTATTCGGGGGCGGCGCTCAATGGAGTAAATACGGTATGCTTCGTTATATGTGGCCAAAAATTTTTAAATTAAATAAGTTCCACCTTAATACTGTATGAGGCAATGCAAACTTCTGGAGTGGTTTAGTGACTTAAAGCGCACACTGACACATGTCTTTCTTTCTCGACTGAAATCTCCAATGTTATGAATTGTGTTATCATACCTGCAAAGATTCTCCAGGTTTGAGCTGTCCCAAGAATGGCGAAGTTTGGTGAATATAAAGTGTTTCCCCGTTCTCAAAGTTAGGGGCACCTTCATCTTTACCATGTTTCTAAAGAAAAGTACGTAAAACTTTGCAAAACAAAGCACATTTCATGTTGTTAAGAAGATCTTTGCGTCCGGCTGGAGTTGAACTCATCTTCATCACAAGAACGCAGTTTTATAATAGCGACCCTTAGCAAACAGGACGGTATGCGCCACGACAGCGTACGTAGCACGGTGAGGATTGGAATCTAGCAATTGCACATGCGTGAGTCAATTTTGCTTGCCGTTGTTCTTTGGGTACGACGTCTGTTTGTGTTGTTTGTCGTCGTCCACGGAACGGGATGAGTTCCACAAAAATATTGAAGAAAAGAATCTCAGGAAAAAGCAAAGCGCTCGTAGGTGGTGTAAATAGGGGGTGTTAAGCTTCACGTTTAAACACTACGGCAAACGGCTGAGTCGTTTTTTCTTGCCAGAGTTTCTTCGCTTCTCATCCTTTTGGATTTTCCATTTAATTTCGAACACTTTCATGTTAACATCCTGTGCTGACAGAACTGACTACCTTTGCCTCACTGTCTTTTTAGTTGCTTTTTTTTTTCGCCTGCTGTTTGACGTTCGCCGTTGAACGCGAAGCTTAAGCTCTCTAATGTGTTACTGCGCGTTTGAGCGACTGGTTATTTTGGGAAAAGCGCTTTGGTTATGTGGTTGGATATAAAAGTTGTGTGATTGCCGTCCTGTTACTACAGTTCTACCCTGGCTAAAGGTTATGAAATTCTGACCCACCGCCGTTCTCACCCCAGGCTTTTTTGCAACTCCTATGCCGTCCTGGCGCTTACCATCCTGTTTGCTAAAGGTCGCTAATATTGAACCAAGGACGGGTCTTTCAAATACTTTTGTATTTTTGGTGACTAGTTTGACATGAACAAACTTTCCCAGTTTTCATAGGGCAGTTGGCTACAATTTGTGTTGGATCAGGATCAAAGAAATTATATATCGCGCACGAAACACTTAGTTATGACCTTATATTTTGACAGGCGAAAGAGACAAAAAGAGATTACCCTTTTATAATAGTTGATAATCCTGGTGTTCATTCCTACGGCCATGATCAACGGAGGATATTCCTCGCAATACTCAGCAAGAATGATGTCACCATCCATGCCCGTCAGATCGGTGACGTCACGCATAAAGAATACTTCACCACCACCGGAGGCAAGCCGTTCTTTTTGTCGTTCCTAAAAATCAAGGAAACATTCCACTACCGGTACCAGAATGCCTTTGGACGTGTGATGACATATTTAATAAAATTTTTGCAAAACATTGTAGTAAACGGGAACGCAAGAACTGGACGTTTCACATCATATTGTTCTAAAGTTACAAATGCAAATGTAAACTGCGTGTTTTAAGTAGCACTTTCACCCACAAGTTTTTTCGGCAGAGGTCATTGGTTACAGTAGTTTCATGCTGATGACCAAGTCTACGCTGTTATAGTAATGAGGGGAGAACACTCAAATAATCTAACGTCCTTGTTGATATTTAAAGACTAAACGGTAAATTGCTTCTACGCTGAGTTTCACACATTTTCCACGACTTTACTCCGGTTTTTCGGGGTTTTTTTTGTCTAAACCAAATTCCTTCCACCTCTTTTTAAAAAAAATTTGGGTTTTTTTCAGTTAAAAGATGAAGCACCTGATTCTAATCTTCACTATGGTAAAGCGTGTTTCACCCTCACTAGCTGTTGCAACTTTCTTCTACCGCAACAGAGAACGCAGGAAATACATCATGTCAGATGGTGTCCTGTTGGGTGTTTACCTTTGCTTTTTTCTTGATGTGTTTCAAGAGACCAGACACAGGATGAGGACCTGGGGCGGCTAATTTTCCGTGGCTAACTCTCTTCAGTAAGGGGCGATGAAAGTGTCTTAACTTGTCTTTAGAATTGAATGTTGGGAAGAATGGGCGTTGTAATTCCATTGCTGGCGTGGAATGCTGCAGTAGAACGATTGTATTGTTAAATGCGTTAGAGGTACAAGACTTTCAACAGGGAAGTATGCAAGTTTTCTTTAGATACCTGAATACGGTTTGTGCCCATTGTAGCTTGGAGACTGCTCTCCGCCGAGGCTAAAAAATCAAAATGAAACACAGTCCAAACCGAAAAGAAACTACGCAGCTATATATACAAGCGTCTTGCCCTAAATGATACGAAACTACAGGGGCCGGTTGTTCGAAAGGTGGATAGCGCTATGCACTGGATAGTGATTTTTGTAACCTTTGTAAAATTTCCCATTGATTTTTGTGACACAGAATTGCCACTGATATCGATAAATTAAAATCTTCAATCAGTAAAACATTGACCAAACTGGAAGTTTCGTCATTTTTTGTTTAATTCTATGAACGTTAAAAAATTCACTATCCAGTGGATAGCGCTATCCAACTTTCGAACAACCGGTCCCAGGCCTGTAATACGCCATGGGTTTAAAAGGAGCAAAATCAGCAAACATAACGGACATAATACGTAGTTCAAATAACCAAAACAGATTCAAAACTTACTGTGCTTAGGATTGTAAAACTTGTCATTTGAAATATTGAATGGATCTTTAGGAGTTTCATCAAGAAAATCCATATCCTTGAGAAATGGATGCAAAAAGTATTTTATTCAATTTTTATAATAAAATAAGAAATAGCCGTACTTAATCTAAAACTATTAAAATCTTCCGTTATGTTTATATAAATAGCCTGTATCTACAATAAATAATCAAGTTATAAATATATTGCCACAAAGAATTTTTAAACAAGAACCACGTCCTTCCGCTGGACCTAGGTCAATATTTCCTTCAAAGGAGCACATTGGTCGATGTAGAGAAGATCTAGCCCACGTTAACACATGACTGCTGACCGCGTAGCAGTGAAAATGAGTCTTATACAATTTAGACGTTGGTCTGATAATTTGGATCCTAAAACAATGTTTTAATTCGCATTCATGAAATAAAACTGGCAATTCAGGCCATTGAGCAATTCATTTGTGCTGGTCTCTGCAAGTTATACATTATAGCTTATTCTGTAAAACAGTATAACAACAATTTATTTATTTCAACACAAAATAATATTCCCATCGTAAAATTAGGCTAATAAAGGACATGCATGGTGTTTATACTCGAGCAAACAGAAAACTATGCCATTAAGAAAATAAATACAAACAAATCCTAGTCAATACCTCTTCTTCATCTTCGGTTTTGGATTTCCCCAGCAACAGCTTTGACTTGCTTTTCGGTTCCTAAGTTTCAATAAAATGTACAATTAAAATATTAAATGTTTGCAATTTATAAACGAATATAATAAAAATAAATAATAATTCAGTTCCAAGACACGTAAACATAATTTTAAATTTCTCAGAATGGATAACGTGAAAAACACATTTCTATCGCAGGTAGACCTACCCGTCTTCGTGTTGGTTCTCGTTCTTTTCCAGTATTTACAACCACATCTTCAGGAATTCCGAGAATCAAATTTTCATCGTTGGGATCAAGTTCCATGATTTCTGGTTCAGGGATGCTTGGCATGGCCTAGAAGAAACAAGTCTTGCGTCTATCATACAAACAAAATTTCTCTGGCAATGCAAGAATGAAGCATATATTGTGCAATGAAAATACATTTGTTGCCGAAAGAAATGCCTAACGTACAAGCACAATGCATCCCTATTACAGAAATCTACGAAGTATATCATCGTACCTCGGAGTCCCATATAATTTTATCCTCCCATTTACCATAAATTAACTCCTGGTTATCGACAGGGAATATAGAATACCAAGGTTTATTACTTTCTTTGGTAGGTTCTGCTAACGCAGCATGGTTTGCTTTAATAGCTGCCTTCGTCTTACTGATGCTTTGCTCCAGTCCTGACAGCTTTGAACCTGAGAGGAATCGGACATTCGGTTAGAGGAACGCTGGTGTTAGATCTAAATGCATGCTTATACGATGCCCCATATGATTGTCTTTTCAATATATGGATATTAGTAGTGATACCATTGCTTCTAATGACTTCCTATTTCTTCTAATGATTCCCGTGAATCGATTGATGTTGAAAATCAACATGTGGATGTTTCTTCACATCTACTTTCATTTACATTGCTTTGCACTGTCTGCATAACAATCGCTAACAAAGCATTAAATTACATGACTGCATTAAATGAAGCCTTCTGACTGGCTCACATGAGGTCCGTGGCTATACCACCGTGTTCATGCCTTTCCGAATCCGTTTCAAAATATTTTGATCTGAAAAGTGAAGAGTGAAATACAGCCCACGTTACAATTAGCATTCGTTAACACAGAAATTGCGCATGCGTAGAGCCAGTGCAGGAAAAGTTAAAAAACAAAATAGCAACCGTAGAGTCAAGCTCTTGTCAAAATGCTTCAAAAAATATAATGGAAACCATTGCAGAAACCGTAAAGTTAAGCAAAGAGGGGAAATAACCGCATCGAAGCATCTGTGGAAAACAAAAATACAAAATTGCGAAACTTAACGACGGAATAAAGCTACATTGTGAAAATTTGAAGATGTCTTTTGCTGCAGTGTCATGTAATTCCGTACCCTTGGGAGGTGACACTCACCAATATCACACTGAAATCCGGCAACTAAGTAATATAGACAATATAAGTATTAGGTAACTCCCAGAGCTTTCTGCTTTGACGTCTTGTCTAAAGACTATCCATATGTTTCCTAATTTATCCCCAGAAGCGGATTAAGGGGGGGGGGCTGATTGGACTACAGCCAAGGACCCGAAATTTGCGAGTACTGGGGGGGGGGGGCACAAAAGTATACTTTAAATATTATTCGAGGTAAGAGGCCCAGAGGGACCCATTAAAAAAACAGCCAGGGGCCCATGGTACCCTAAATCCAGCTCTGTTTATCCCGCGCGGTGTCAGCGCGCAAAAATTGGCTCAAGAACAACGTTGTCACCCGATAGTCTAAAGCGAAAGGCATAAGAACTAAAGTAAATCTCACTTACGTGTATTTTCGTAACGAAAACCTGAAAGACTGAAGGTCTTCACTACATAGAAGGATTGCAGGTATGGAATTTTTACCTGGGGTGTGTTGATTAGCGTAAGCTAAAGTTGTCCTAACATTTGCTGAAGGTATCCAGCCTGCAATTCCCTCGGCAAGAGGATTTAACTTGATATCTTCAGACGACCAAATAATATCATCCTCCCATCTTTTTATTGCAACCAAATGAAAACAATCATCAGATGGAAACTCTCGTTCTTCTCCAAACTCCTCATTTTTAACATGCGTTTCTTCATCTTTAGTCTTCTAGACAGAAACAAGAGGAAAGTACAGAGTAGACAGGTATCCTTTTGCACTACTGGTTATCATCTCTCACTATATCCCATTTGCTTCTTTTAAAATCTGTAAACGTGTTCACACAACCGTAGAATCTGAAAACTTTCAGTCATTGTATAATATTCCAAAACAACTAGTTTCGATCAGTTAGGGTCAAAAGTGCAGGGGCCTGTGTTCGAAGCGCGTTTAGCTTAAACGGTGGATAAGTTCAAAATAGAAATCATACTTATGTATTCATTGAACAACGAAATTGAGAGTTTTTTAAATGAATGCGATTGTCATGTATTTACCTAAAATTTAATTACAGAAGATATGATTTGAAAGTTTTAGAAAATATGTGGGAGTGTTTTTGAATTCTGATTTATCTGGCTACCGTTTAAGTTACACGGCGTACGAACAACCAGGCCCAGGGTAATAGCAACGGTATACGAAATCACAAGAGATTAAGTCACACACGTACATCTTTAATTCACAGTACTATAATAAATGTATTGTTCATCAATTGCAGTTATAAGTGATCTTCCTGGGGCCGGTTTTTCGTACGCCGTTTAGCTTAAACGGTGGATAAGTCAGAATTCAAAAACGCTTCCACACTTCTTCTAAGCTTTTAAAATCAAATCTTATTTAATAAAACTATGGATAAATACATAAATATTGTATTCAGTTAAAAACCTTTCAATTTCGTTGTTCAAGAAAGACATAAATACGATGTATATTTTGAACTTATACGCCGTTTAAACTAAACGGCGTACGAACAACCGACCCCTGTACAGCACCTCCTTCATACGATACAAAACTAAAGTGTAGTATTAATTCATGGATGTACACACAAAACCAACCTCTTGCAACTTAAAGCCATAATCTAAATTAGTTCCATCTTCATTAACTCCAAGCATCTCGTACCACAAAGCTGCAGGTCCATGTCGCCATGCACACATCTTTTTTTCATCTTCTTTATCAAAACCATCACGTGACTGCGATGATGATTTATCTGTCTTACTCTTGTCTTCAATTGGTCTCATCAGTTTCTCCTGAGAGGAAATATGATTAGTACAAATAGAATTATTATTTCAGCAAGTTTAATTTCTGGAGGCTTCAATAATTTCGGTCGCAAATTGTTCATTTACTGGCTGTTGGTTGGGAGGCTATTATAGCATATTGTTACTGGAAAGCAGCCTGTATTACAGGCATCAACTTTTTCGGAGCTTTTTCGTTTCAGTTATGGTTGAAAAGCCTCAATGCATGCTTCAAAACTGTAAACTTCATAAACTTTTGAGCAAGAAAGAGCCTCAACAGAGTTTTGTGGTGAATTTACTGCACACGACAAACTACTGCAGTATCTGACTTTATCAGCCCCATGAGTTCATATAGTATCACCGACCTCATCATCGGACTCATATTCATCATGAATTTTGAACGAAGGCGTTATTGGTGTAGTTGGGTCTTCTTGTTTCTTCTTCTTTTTACGTCTTTTCTTCGCATTGCGCCAGAGTTGAGGTAAAGACGATGGTTTTGCAGGCCAGAACAAACGAGAAAAACGTAAAACTTTGCCAGGTCGAAACTCAGGAAATAGATCCAAGACCGTTTTACCATCAGATGTTTGAGGAAGTGAGGAAGAATCAGAAAAACCTGCACAAAGAAGACCATGAATTACTCAAAATTCATTCTAGTTTTTGTTTTGCCAAGAAAATCCAGATAAATCTTGATATTCGCAGACCGTTTTCGTTCGATTAAATACGGTATTAATTATGGAGCGTAAAACTACAGTTAAAATGTGCATTGTTTGTAGACACCAATTCTCCCTCATGTATATACACTTAGACAGAGATAAAGTCACACTTTTTGGGATGAAACACTAGTATCATGAAATATAATACAGAAGCCCATCTGTAGAGCGTTCAAACGTTGAGCAGGACAAGACGTAGCTACATATTTTATCATACATTTTGAACGAGCATTGTCATTTTACTCTAGAACAAGCTTTTTTACTGTACTCTTTACCATAGGACATTGCGAAAAGCCAATGGACAATTTGCATCATAAGTAGACAAAATTTTGAACCAGACAAAGAGCATAGAATCTATCACCACTGCAAGAAAGAGCATCTTAGTAAAATTGCAAAGTTTGCTAGCGAAATGTTAAAATATGCAAAAATAGCTTTGAGAGGTTTGCCAACTTTGTATATTTTTGTATTACATGCGGAAATTGCAACCATTTTCGGCTCATAAGTGGTAGCAATTTTCGTACGTAATACAAAACTATACAACATTCAAAAGCTTCGCACTGTACAACATTTTGCAACCACAACTTGCAATATTACTAAAGTTAAGATGTTCTTTCCAGCTCTGCTAATGGATTTACCTAAATCAAAGTTTAGTCGATAATGCAAATTGTCCATTTATCATGCCATTTTAATAAGAAGCAACTACTATTGGGCTTCAGTGCTTGCTAGATTTTTATCAACGGTGCACAATCAAAAAAAATTTTTAGGGTGCCCATTATCCTGGGACCAACTTTCATGGTTTAGTAACCAACCTACCCAGTCCATCATATTCTCGAAAATTGCTTGTTCAAAAACTGAATAAAAAACAGTCACTACATGCATTGATACCAAGCACTAAGTATGCAATCAGAAAAAACGCATCAAAATTATTTGGGACAGACTTCTTTGACCAATTCTGAAAAGCTGGGGATGTCACACCACCCATACCCTGCCAATATGCACCTTTAATTATTATTTTATTCTGTCTAATGTCAGATAATTCCACTCAAGAGAGCTAGTCTTGCCAGTCTTCTTGTAAAGGGTTAATGCACACATATAGAGGCAAAAAGTTGCTTAGCTCATTGTAGAGTAAGTCAATGCTTTGCATAACTAGTAACCAATCATGTGGAAACATTGCAGTGGTTTCTTCTTCATACCATCTTGTTTTACCATGGCACCACCACTTGTGGATTGATTGGAAGTTGTTGGTGGAGGCATTGCCAACCTGTCTTGCTCAGCTTTAGTAAGTGAATCCATGCCTAAGCATAAAAGTTTTGTTCAAAATGCTGCCCTAAAGACACAAACAGGCATCCTATAAACCCTTTACAGTGCCTAACACTTGTTTGTTGGGTGGAACACTGCCCTATCGATTAATACTTTAAGCAGCTAAGTACAATTTGTCGCTAGGCCAAACATACATATAGGTACATTTTGTAACATGATGTACCGTACCTGTATTACTGCCTCCATAATCATCATAGTTGTCATCTTTTGTGGAAGCTGCTGTAACTACAGTAAAGTGAAGCATTTTGTTGGGCATTATTCAACCTATTTTAGAAGCTGCCTGAGTCTCTTCTGCAGAAGTAAACAATTTGGGCTCAGTTATATGAAGCCTGTTTAACTTAAACAGTCAATAAGCCACATTTTAAAAACACTTCCTCATATATTTTAAATCTTTCAGAACTAATCTTATGTGATAAACCTATATTTAGATACATAATTATTGCAATCAGCAACAAACTCTCAGTTTGGTTGTATAAGGAATGCATTTATAAACATGATCTCTATGTTGAGCTTGTCTACCATTTAAGTTAAACATGCTTTTGTAAAGCAGGCCCCAGATGTTGGATGAAGTAAAATAAACAAGTAGGGAACACTGTGTGCATTGCCCATTAACAGTTAGAAATGAATCAGTCATGAACATTAGTCATCAAATTCAATTTTACAATCATTGCAATTTGATGCTACATACTCAACCAAACTTTGGCCTGCGACTTGATCAAGAGATGGCACATAGGTCAGCTTTTGTTTGAATATTAGTCCTGAACAAAAAATACCGAAATCAACTAGCACCAGATCTAGATGCTGTCTCTTGATTCAGCCACTTCTCAAACCTGGTATTAAACAATTACTTTATGGTTTCCGTGTTTAGATGGCCTGATCCAAACATGCGGGAATGTTGCGAGAGTTAAGAAAAGTGCACGAAACACGAGCCAAAGGCCAGTAATTTTTGCATACTTTTCTTAACTCAAGCAACCTTCCCAAGTGTTTAGATCAGGCCATCCAAGCACTTGAAAACCATAAAGTAATTGCTTTATAAAATAATAACAACACGGTAGAAGTTGGCGAAGGAGCTTTAAATTTTCATGTTTGAATGGCCTGATCCAAACACAGATTTTGACCAATCAGAACACAAGTTATATACATGTTATTTCAAAAAGTATAATTCTAAAAGCATACACTTACTACCACTTGAAAGGAATTCCAAACCCTTTCTATAGTTTTCTTCTTCATCATCAGCTAACTCGTTAATTTCACTAAAATCTGTAGCATTGTATATCTTGTTCACAGATTCTGCAGAAGCGGAAATTAAAGTAAAAGTAAATTTAATATTCTGCAGTCAAGCTGAAATATAGAAGTAGAGTGAGTGGCCAGAATGGTGTCTTATCAAAAGACTTTTGCTTTGCCTTCCAAGAAATTACAAACCTCCTGGTTTGTCTAGGACATCAGCTCTTTCAGATCGTTCTTCTAAATTTGAAATATCCTTCACCAAGCTTCCTAATCCACCAACACTCTCCAGACGAGCCAAATGTCTACGAGATTCCTTCAACAAAAATTACATTTTTTAAAATATCTTTCGTAGGGAATGTGTAAATTGCACCACTGAAGTCCAAGTTACCTCATCTAGTATTGATTCATCTTCTAGTTCTCCTTTCTCGTTGATATTTCCAAAGAGAAAGCCAGTTAAGCTCCAATCACCACTCTGGTCATCTTCTCCGGACGCCGCCATTTTTTAGTAACAAACAAGTTGTTAGAAAAATTTGTCGCGAGCTTTTGTGCGAAATAAATTAATGGTAATTGTAACCTGTTCCTGGGCTAGCGTGACTGGCGAAGGGCGACGTTGGGTGACGATTTGGTGTCGTCGTGTTTTGCGCATGAATAGTTTTCTTTGATCCTGACCATCAATCAGAAATCGTGACCGTAAAGCAACGGTATAACCCGTCGAAACGCGAAAAAGTCAGGGTGATCATTCAATGGGGTGATGGCTCGTCTTTGAACTGAATGTAACAGAACGGCTGTGGCCCGTTGTTCGATAGATGGATAGCGCTATCCACTGAATAGTGATTTTTTGTTGCCTGTGTAAAATTTTCCATGATCGTTATTATACAACATTAAGAATGATATGGCTACATTAACGTCTCTAATATTTATATCATTGACCGAAACGGAAAAATCGGCATTGTTCGTCCAATCTTATGAACGTTGAAAAATTCACTACCTAATGGATAGCGCTATCCAACCTTCGAAAAACCGACTCCTAATGACGGCGAGCATCAACACGCTGCATAAAAGGTGCTGGGAAAATATTTTAAAAACAAGTGCCAGCCGAAGCATGGTTTTTCATGTTAAGCTGTAAAACATTTTTACGTTTCGAGTCTCTACAGCTCGAAAATCAAATTAGTACGAAAAGATTCTACACTACAGGGATGGCTGTTGAGAAAGTTATTGTATTGATACGACACGCACAGAAAAAATCGCCTACTTTTTTTGTTTCTCAAAACTATTTTACGAAGTCTGGAAGGATATAGTACCTTAATTTACAACACTAAGGGGCTGATTACATGAGCCAGGCTAGCCCGGTTAACCGGGCTGAGTTTTGTCACGAAAATATTTCCTGGTTATGAAAACAATATTTGAATAACCTTTGGGGCAGGCTTGGGCCTAGTGCAAGCTGAATATTATGTCCAATCTTATTTTACACAAGCTTAACCGGGCTAGCCCGGCTCATGTAATCAGCCCCTAAGTGTCTAGCATTTGATGCACAGCAAGCTAAATAATTAAATGCTGATTATAACAATTGCAAAATTCTAAATCTAGTCCCCAATCGTGAATATAATGATTAGGGGCGTCGCTCCTACACAAAACTTGTATCATATACGGTTTCGTTAAGTTGCATTTTACGAATCAACTAAAGCTCTACGCTCTGTCGCATTAGCTAAAGAACTGCAAATTACAGAGAGCCTTCGAGAAACTCGTTCAAAACATAAACTGGGGAAAAGGTCTTCTTCTCCATAATTGTAACTATACTATTTCTACATCTTCGTCACTAAATCTGTCAATAGTTTGAAATCTATCCCTACTTGTCTTTCTTCGTAAAATATCATCTAAATTTATGGAGTCTACTCCAACACGATCATCATCAACGTTCATTTCACGCTCATATTCACTGACGTACGACTCTGTTCTACTCCTCGCAGTTACAGTGCGCATTCGATTATTGCTTTTCATATTTTCCTCGTTTTCAAACTCAGGTCGCTGTTCATAATCATACTCGCTCGCAGTAAATCCTCCATCTGAACTCTCATCAGAACTATGTGGTGTGGGTTCAAAAACATTCGATAAGGTAGATAACTGTCTCTCATCAACTGAACCATCTGATTCGGAAAATCTTTCTAAAGATGGTTTATAGCGCATACGATCATCTGAGTAACGGGATGGATTATAATTTGGATCGTTTAAGTCACTATAAGTAGCAAAACTTGCATTGCCGATGCTATATTGTTCTGCGTTCTCAATTTCATTGGAATAATTCCGCATCTCAACGCTCTCAGGTTCATCAGAAGGTGACGTTGATCTAGAAGAATTGAACTGATCTTTCAAAAATCCTCGATTGATTAAGAATGGAACTTTCTTGCTATACTTTAACGGCGCTTGCTTCGAAGATGGATGTCGTTGACTATCATTTTTGCCATGAGATGGAATGGATGAAATAGTAAGATTAGTGCCACGAGTTAAAACACCATATTCACTTTCCGAGTCGGTAAATCCTTTGTCCCTGTCATCTGAGAGACTATCATGATGTGATGCTACAATTGTGTATTCGTCAGGAGAACCGAGTTGAATCACGTTCGTACTGTTTTTCACGTTTACCTGAGATAAAGAATGGCTTCTGTTGCGTATATCCACTCCACTGTCACTAAAACTATGTCGTGATTGTGTCTTATGCGGAGGCAAAGACTCGGAACTAGAACTTCTTGAATTATCTCGTTCGATAGCGCTATTTGCCTTTCCAGATATCCTTGCAGCAAACTCATTCCTAATTCTTCGCTTCTTCACCGCAACCACGGCAACGATAATAGCGATAACCAAAATACAGAAGAATACGATTCCAGCGATAGCACCGATACTCAATGATTCACTTTCTTGTAGAGATGCCACACATGAAAACGAGTGCCAGTTGTTTACACATTCACCGCCAGTGCATGGATTAGAAGCACAGTAATCAGGTGAATCGCAGCCTTTTACCAAGCTTCCGTGCTCAAGTGTCAATAAACCATATTGATTACTGACATTCAATGAAATAACTTCGCCGTTAATTTTTATCTTTGACAAACATCCCTGGAAGCTGCTCACCTCTTTGCTTGCTAATTTTAGAGTACCGAGAGTCCATGTTCCACCAAGAAATACGTATGGCGCTCTGGGCTGAGTGTGATTCCAAGTACCGTTGATGTTCACCGTGAAAGCTTTGCTTGATACACTTCGAGTCAGAGAGATATTAAACCAATAGCCATTATTCACATACATATTTGCAACTACGAGCTGTTGTTTTCCACCCGCACTATTTCCAATTATTAAATGTACAATTCCAGATTTGGTCTAAAAGGAAAAATATTTACAACCAAATATCAACAAAGTGTACCTTTGTATTTGTCTAGCCGTATGACAAAGCATTAGAGGGGACTCAAAGATGCAAAAAACAAAATAAAAACGCAAAAAGGGCGAAATTGACAGGAACACGCAATTCTATATAGATGATATTTCAAAGAAACAGGACATATTGATTCAGTATATGATGCAAACAAGACGCAAAATCTGGGTTTAAAGGCAAGATGTACTGTAAATGATTAAGATAATTGAGTTGACGCTATCTCAACGATTAAACAGCCTTTTTCGGAAATTACGCCATAGGCAATATGAAAACAAGATTCGACAGTTGAATGTTTGGTTGTTTCTTCGCTTAGCTAGCGAGCCTCGTTTTCAGGCCGCCTATGACGTAACCACGACAAAAGAGGTATTATGGTGGATTTACCTGCAACTGAGTATAATTCCCGAAATTATCCTCAGCGCGCCATAAAAACGAATCCTCGCTCCTGACCCGAACAGTCATTGAAAAACTCTCGACATTATCTGCATTTCTTCGTCGACGATTTTGATCTCTTTTCTGTTTTTCCAAAAACTCCACCTGACGCTGATAGCTGGGATGAAACTGGAATTGCAGAACTGAACCAGGCGCTAAAGTCAGAGCTGAGACATCTGAAAAACACAATACTTTAATTTAACACTAGATCTGTGGTCTTAACACTTCCGCAAATCTTACGGGAATTGACCATAACGAAAACGATATGGGGGATGTACATTTTACCAGCATGCACTGCGGTCGGAAATCGTTTAAAAAAGTGAAATGACATCTATTGCCTGGCAGGCAGAATACAAGACGTTAAATTTTTCGTTGTGTTAAAATTTTATAACATTAGGTTTTTTTCTTGTCATCTTTTTTCACTCATTTATACTTTAAGCCAGCAATGCACGTTGGAAAAATATACATGTCGCCATCTTTTTCGTTATGATCTTTTGCAGGCTGACCCATGCCATAGACCTTCAATTGATCTATTACTTCACAGATCCTGTTCAAAATATCAAGCTTCTTACTTTGGTTGCATTCTCGCCCACTATATTCGTCATCAGTACACTGACACACTGAGTTGAACCACTTGTCAATGCATGTACTGTCTTTATGACACGAGCTTTGGTGACACTCGGAAACTCGAGGACAACGGTTGATAATTCCATCTGTAGATACTGCCATGCCTGCATCAAGTGCAACGTCATTCCAATAAATATCTCGCATGCAACCAATGAAATCATACGACGATACATAATCAGTAGAAATTACATCTAGCGAAGGTACTCCGCCGATATATAACGGTGAACTGCCAAGATTCCTGAAAATTTTACAAAACAAAGTTAACTTACAATTGTAGTATATATAAACCTTTTACTGGTAAAAATTATAAAACAGCCTTTAAAAAGGTCCCTCTCATTGATTAAAATCATTTTCGCGTTTCCACCGAATTAAAGAAATTCTTGAAAAGTTTCGATGAATACGAAATTGAAACCATGGATGCATGTAATTTCTTGTTCTTTTCACGGAAAATGTTTTCCTGAACAAAAATGGCTTTGACAATTCTATCATGACTGAGTATTTTATTAGGAAAGGCAAATCACTAAAATTTTAAATTGAAAATCGATGAAAACCTAATTCAAGCAACAAGAATATATAGGTTGAAACACTTGAACTTTTGAGTAAAAACAAGCTTGTCATTATACTTACGCTTTGCTTTCGTTGTTGTTCTTATAAGACAGAACTTGAGAATCAAAATAGGATAATCCACCCTATAGAAAATAGGTAAAAATATAATAAATACAACACTCATCAATATTAGATATTGTACAAATAATTACCAGCTGTGAAACTGTGGCTACCAATCTACACTACATTACAATTCTAGCCGAATTTGCCTGTTCAGTAGCAAGTACTGAAAAAACAATACCGAAACATATGCTGTAACTCTCTGTTGTTCTATCCAATCAAAAAAACTTAAGAGCAAATATAAAATTCGTTTAAAGACAGACTTGGAAAGCATTTAGTAATTTCTTGTCAGGGGCTGTTCACAAAATACGTGACGCTTTTTTGCCTATTTTTTACACCCCCTTACCCCCAGTGACGCTCTGTGACGTTTAGTGTTATACTCTATGATGCAAAACTACGTGACGCTAGACGAATTGCCCCCCCCCCTTCTTGGCCGTTCATTGTTAATAAACATGATCAGAAATTTAAATTTTAATATAACAATTCCAATTTAAACTGGCATTTGTTTATTCGGAAAGTTCCCATTCTGGGGCTCTTTCGTGTGATTCAAACACGGGAGTTCCATGTTCTCGAACAGTACGAGGAGGAATGTGCAGTTCTGTGGTATCTACATACTCTTCCTCGCACCATTCGTATCTATTTTAAATGCACCATATACATCAAAACGTCACGTGACATAGGCAGCTTTACCCCCTCCCCCCTTGTGACGATATGTGACTAATGATTAATGACTCCCCTACCCCCCCTCCAAAGCCCCACGTGTTATGTGAACGGTCCCTATTGGCTTAGACAACAGAGAGCATGTAACCTGAATGCATTTGAGAAGGCTTCGCGCAGAGAGCCATCCCGCGTGCTCGTTCTTGAACGGCGCTATCGTTTTGTTACGGCGGTAAATACTTTGGTCCTGATTATATTATAAACCTTAATCCTAACGACTCCTAGTTCGTGAACATTAGTTACATGAAGATACAATCCGTCAAGAGCGTTGCAACCAGAAAACGCAGATTTCAATGTCTATTTATTGAAAACACTCCTCAACTTTGCAGGACTGATTGTTAGACTACTCGAAAATTCAGGTTAATCCCTCACCTGTTCATCTCTCACAATAGTGACTGAGTGCCAAGTACCATCAGAGACAATCGCATCAGATGTGCTACGCATAACATGACTACCAAGATTGAATGAATACCTCAGCAGACCATCGATGACTTCGAGAGCAATAAAGTCAACATCATTTCTACAATATAAAATCAGCGCATTCCTCTCCACCGTAGCAAACTGAAGTGATATATTAGTCATCATATCGAGGTCATGCTGACTTGAAAATTTCATATAAGACAGTTCTTTAAACCCAATGCTTGAGAATTCACATCTTTCTCCTCTACCACCAAAGTCGCATTGACACTTCAGACCTTCATGAGTGCTCAGACATTGAGACGTATTGCTGCACGGGTTGGAATCACATAAGTCCACAGCAGTACCACAAAATTTTCCGGTAAAATCAGGCGGACATGAACATTTAAAACCTTGATCTGTTGGAATACACTGGCCACTATTAAGACACGGTTCCCCTTCGCATACCTGGTTTGAGTGTTGACAATATTCACCAGAGTAACCCAAATCACAAGTGCAAAGAAATGTCGCCCTATGATGAGCTGATACAAAGATCTCTGCACCAGAGTATAGACTTGTGTCATTTTCTGTAAAAAGTACAACACGAGGTTCACACTTGCCATGAACACAAGGGTGCGACTTCGAACATAAGTTATAGTTTGTATCAATAATCGTTGCACCAAGTTGACGTTCAAGGGTAGCCTTGCAGTTTCCAAGAATTTTCGATAGCTTCTCTCGAGAAATAAACACACCGTTTTCAAGATAAGTCATTAGAACGTCTGTTACACTAGAGTTCACTTTTTGAACACTATATATTTGCTTCTCGTAACCAGGAGCACATGGAAAGTACTTCATAACAGTCAGAAATTTTTCTGGAGATATGTCAGAGAGTCTTAATATTACACTTCTACGTTCAGCTGTCTCAGAAATCTTGTTGAAAGAAATGTTTAAGGAGTACGAGACACGATAAATGGCATCATGGGCGATTATGTTGAGACTATATTGTTGCAAGAGAGGTTTCTTCATGTTTAATATACATGACTTGGGTTGAAAATCAAATATGTCCTTATGATTTCCTTCAAGTTTACACGTGTATTGTTTTCTCTCATCAACATCGAGCGGACTCACATCGCTAATAACTCCACCAACATATCCTGTAGTAGGAACATTCATTTTTACATTAAGAAGATCACTAGACGGTCTGTTGTCATTCACGTCATCAACAATCACATCACAAAAAGCGGTAGAAAACTGCTTGGGATAACCACTGTCCACTACTTTGATTTGTAAAACATACACGGACATTTTCTCTCTGTCCAATACTTCAGACGTTTGTAGTTCTGAAGTAAACTTATTAATAACAAATGGTACATGTTCTCTGTTCGTGATTTGGAACGTGTAGGGATCTTTGTTTGGGTCGATATCTTTATCAGTTGCATCAAACCGTAAAACAACAGTACCGCCAGGAAGGTTTTCCTTAATGTGTCCAGGACAAATGCCGGACTTGAGCAACGGTGAATTATCGTTGATATCGTTCACATCAACAACCAAAGATGCCAAACCACGCATTGTTGCATCAGTTTTATCAGTAGCTGCAATTGTTAAAACATATGAAGGCAAAACTTCGCGATCAAAACGGTTGTTTGTTTTTACTAGCGCAGATTTCCCCACAGTTACCACTATGAATGTCTCGTCTATGTTGCCATTTAAGATACTATACTGAAATGGTGACAAGAACCTTGTATCGGTGTCGTCATCCACCGCAGTAAAGTTTGCGAGCACGCTTCCAACTGCAATGTCTTCATCAACTGAGATTTTCACAAAATCTTGTAAAAATCTGGGAGGATCGTTGCTATCCAGAATATTTATGGTAACATTTGCAATATCGGTGTTATCTGCAGTCAAAATTGTTTGCACGGGGTTTTTTACCAAAACATTGAGTTGAACTAGGTCGATACTCTCATGGTCGAGATGACTGCGAACATAGATATTTCCAGTATACTCATCAACGTCAAACTTATCATTGCGGCCACTTGGATCAACTAATATGAACTGGAGTAAACCATCTAGACCGTAATCTTGGTCAGTCGCTAAAATTTTACCAACAAGACTTCCTACAGCTGCATCTTCATCAAGTGAAAACAGATACTTTTTCTTTGCGAATTCTGGCGTAAACTCGTTGATCCCCTGCACTTTCACATGAACAGTACAGGCTGAGATTTTCTGTGGATCACCACTGTCTTTGGCGAGGACATTCACAGTAAACATTGTGCGTGATTCATAATCAAATCTCACGTTCGCAGTAATCTTTCCAGAACTTTGATTGATGGTAAAGAATTTCTTATCAGTCCCTAATAATGAGTAAGTAATGGCATTACCAATCGTATCACGGTCTGTTGCTAGAACTGAGACGACTTCTGAACCAACACGATTGTTTTCAAACACTTCCGCGTAATACGAAGATTTCTGAAATTCCGGAAGATTGTCATTGTAATCAAGTACAGTTACTGTAACAGTTGCTCGGTCAGTCCGTGGGTTTTGAGCTCCATCCTGGGCTTGAACGTCAAAAGAGTACTCTCTTAAATACTCATAGTCCAGTTTCACGCTGGAAAGTTTGAGAGACCCAGTATTAGGGTCTACATTAAAGTAATCCCCTTGTTTACCGGGTAGTATGCTGTATTTGACTCTCCCATTAAGACCAACATCACTGTCTGTTGCTAGGACACGAAGAAACTCTTTCCCCACGTCATAATTTTCTTTTAGTTCTTTTGTGTATATCCTTCTTGTAAACATCGGAGAATATTGATTTTCTGTGGTGACCAGAATGAAAATCTTGGCATTATTTGACGACAATTGAGATGGTTTGCCCCGGTCCGCGGCTTGTATTTCAAGTAAAAACAACTTATCTTTCTCAGATCTGAGATCACGGTTTACCGTGACCCTCCCCGTCGTGGCTTCAACCGTGAAAAAACTTGTACCATTTCCACCGAACACTCTGTACAACACTTCACTGTTTAGCCCAACATCATGGTCGTCAACGGCATGAACAGTAATAATTTCAGTCCCTTGTTTCGATACACTAGGAATATAAGTGTTGTATTCACTTCTTTCAAACAGTGGTTGGTGATCATTCGCATCAGTAACTAGAATAGTGACCGTTGCATTTGGTTTCACAGATGGGTGATTAGGATTCTCGGCATAAACAATCAGATTATATCGGTTTGTTATACCATTATCCTTGGTTGGTTTAACGAATCGAAGCTGAGCGCCAACCGTAATAATTCCGTTAGAGTCAATTCGAAATAGTTCGCTGCTTGGCGTAACCATGAAGGAATACATGACATCAGCATTTCGACCGATGTCTTCATCAGATATGTTCAATTTGTTTACTACACTTCCTATTGGTTGCAATTCCGTAAATTCTACCAAGTAACGGGATTCCGAAAATGTTGGAGGATTATCATCGACATCTTTTACGACTACAGTCAAAGCAGTATTATCAGAAAACTTCCCGTCAGTGACGGACACTGTTAGCGGATAACGCGCCACCTTTTCTCTATCTAGCATTTTTGAAAGAAACACTTCCCCACTTTTCGAATCAATACGAAAAGTTTCGCCATAGTTCCCCTCAGGTTTTAGTGAAAACAACAGGTTTGAAATTTCATCCTCATCATTTGCAAATACAGTTGTTACCAGAAAAGATTGTGATTCATCTTCAGAGATGAAGATTGGCGAGAGTTTGTATAAAATTGGAGGATTGTCATTTCTATCCAGAATAGTTACACGCACTGAAACATTGCTTGTTTTGGGAGGTATTCCGTGATCTTGGGCTTGTACAGTAAAATCAAAGTAGAAATTCTGTTCTCTGTCGATACCACGAGTTGTATGGATACAACCAGTGTATTTATCAATGCGAAACCACTTCGACGCATTTTTTTCCAGGATCCTGTACTCAACCGAACCAAATGGACCAGAATCGTAATCTTTTGCGATAATACAAGACACTGAAACATTCTCTTTATCATTTTCTATCAGAAATGCTTTATAACTAGATTGTTGAAATACGGGAATGTTGTCGTTGGTGTCAATAACCAATACTCGAATGTTAACATACGTCGAATAGATAGTGCCCAAGCTAGCTCGTACCCACAGGCTGTAGTTACGTTTTTTCTCGTAGTCAAGATACTTATTTAAGGTAAGATTTTTTGAGACAATATCAAGTGAAAACTGTTGATCAGGGTCTCCACTCACAATATGAAACGATGGATTACCACTTGCTTTTATACTAAGAATAAACTGTCCAGGTTTCGCATCTTCACAAATATTATAAACTGCATTTGGAATGTCGAAGGAGGGAAATTGTCTTTTAGTTGTTGTGACATCCAATGTTGCTGTATCTTGAATAAGGTTGGTCTTCCAGTTTAAAGCCTGAATCTTTAAGTTGTAGGTGCGAACAGAAAACATGCTTCTTTTCGTTAAAACGTGACCAGTGCTTGCGTCAATTCGAAATTCACTCGAAGTACCATCAATTTTGTAAAATACTTTTCCATTCAATCCTTGATCCTTGTCAATGGATGACACTACAGTCACAAATCTCCCACTAGGTGCTCCTACTGGAATGTAAGCTGAATACGACTTCGACTCAAATTCTGCTTCATTGTCGTCAATATCTTCAATGCGTCCCAGCACAGTAGTACATGACATACGAGATGGATTGCCTTTATCTCTCGCTTGGACAGTTAATTTGAATTCAGTCCCGAGTGCTTCCCGGTCCAATGCAGCAATGGTAAAAATTTCACCAGTACTTTGATCAATTCTAAAGCGGCCGAAGTCGTTGACCAAACTGTACGAGATATCCGCATTTTCCCCTGTATCAGCATCAGTAGCATTCATTACACAAAGTCGCGATCCCAATGGAGAACCTTCCACGATATTTGGTTCAAGAGCTGGATGAATAAACACTGGACTGTTATCATTTTCATCTCGAACAGTTATACTAAACTTAGTTTGAGTATAGCTAGAAGGAGTTCCTCCATCTGTAGCTTGTATTATGACTGAATAATGTGACTGCACTTCCCTGTCAAGTGGAGCAATTAAAGAAATCACTCCTGTCGCATTGTCGATGTGAAGAAATGGGCTTCGTTCTGGATGTACTAAACTGTAAACAACTTCACCATTTTTACCTTCGTCGTCATCAACGGCAATAAACTGAGCAACGTTTTCAATATACCGAATATTTTCTGTAACAGCTTTTGATAATGGAGGTTTCTCAAAACGAGGCTCATTGTCATTGATATCTAGTACATGAATATGAACAGCAGTTCTTTTTTCTCGTCTAGGTGACCCAAGATCAAAAGCTGTTATTTTAATTTCATAATTGGGCAAATCCTCGCGATCAAGCGGTTTTCTCAAAATAATTACACCGTCAATAGGATGAATGAAAAATGTACCATTTAGATTGCCAGTTGAGATAGTATACTCAACTCTACCATTAAGTCCTGGGTCATTGTCAACAGCATGCACACGCAAAAGTTCACTGCCGATTGAGATATTTTCGTATACATTTAAAACTTCCAAATGAGGTTCAAACGCTGGGGTGTTATCGTTCACATCGTCAACAATAATTTGAATGAATTGTTGAATACTTTTCGGTGGCTGGCCACGATCCTGTGCTTCCACGGTAATGTTGATATGATCTGTTTCTAGGGTCTCTCGGTCTAGTGCATGTTTCAAACATAGTTGACCGGAATTTTGGTCAATTTGAAAAAACTTCTTTGCGGAGTATCCTTGAAGATCATATATTACTACAGCATTTAAACCTGAATCTTTGTCCTTGGCCAAAATAGAAGCAAAAGGCTTTGACAAATCGTGGTCTTCCCTCACATGAATGATTCTTTCTGATACAAAATAAGGTGCATGGTCATTTATATCTCCAACATTGATAGTAATTACAGCGGTAGAGGAGCGTCTATGTGATGGAATTGCAGCCAAATCAGAAACAGTAACTTCAAGATTATACTGTGCAATGTTCTCTCGATCCAGAAAGGAGGTAGTAAACAACGTCCCATTGCTAGAAATACGAAATGCATGATTTTTATCCCCTCCAGATATGGTAAAACTAAGTGTCGCATTGAGGCCTAGGTCTTTGTCACTAGCGTTCAACGATATTACAGCAGTTTCGACTGGGGAGTTCTCGAGCACTGCAGCAATATACAGTTGATCAGAGCTAAATTTAGGATAGTTATCATTTTCATCAAGAACACTCACGTAAACCAACGCTGTAGCTGACAGCACCACAGGGCTTCCTTTGTCACTAGCAATTACTTTAAACAGATAAAACCCAATATTTTCTCTGTCAAATGAAACCGCAGTTCTTAGTAAGCCTCGTTTTGCATTCACAGAAAATAGAGTGGCGTCATCACCAACCAAACTGTAGGTTAATTGACCATTTCTTCCTAAATCTGGATCGTGTGCAACTACCTGTCCAAACACAGTTCCAATAGGAGAATTTTCTACAACAGTAAACGAATAATGGAGCTCTTGAAATGACGGTGCATTATCGTTAACGTCCAGTACATTGACTGTTACAATCGTCCAGGAACTTAAACTTGGTTTACCACCATCTGATGCAGTTACATTGACGATATACATAGACTGTTCTTCATGGTCAAGACTACATCCAAGAAAAACCTCTCCGGTAGTGCTATTGATATAAAATGTTCCATTACTATTGCCACTAACAATTGAGTACACTATTGAACCATTACGGCCTTCGTCGTCATCGCGAGCTTGTAATGTTATTATATTGCTGCCAACCTCGATATTTTCAAGAACATCTTTACTATAGCTAAATTCTAAAAACGTGGGGCTATTGTCATTTATGTCTAGTATCGTAATCATAAGCTTGGTCATTGTGGACTTAGGAGTAGCACTGTTCACATCAGCGGCAAAAATCACAAGGTTTAGTTGATGCCCATGTTTACCTTCTCTGTCTGTCACATTATGTAAAGTTATCACACCAGTTGTAGAATCGAGAGTCAGTAAACCTCCACTACTGTCACTTGTCAAGAAATAGTGAATAATTGCATCATTATTTTGTGGCACTGCAACTGCTGTAACTTTGATCACGAAAGTCCCAGCTGGCTCGTTTTCCAAGATGCTAGTCGCGTAACTTTTCTCTATAAACGACAAACCCCCTTCTCTATATTTAAAAACAGACAATACTTGTTCTGTTTTTCTTTGTACAGTACCAAAATCCGTGACTATTACATTTAAACTGTATACAAGTTTTTCAGAGGCCTTTGCAAATGTTACATGTCCATTCTTGTAAACTTGAAAATACGAGGCATCCTTGCCAGATCCTTTGCTGAAAGTAAAATTGCCATTTAATCCCAAGTCCGGATCCAATGCTGCCAAGGTAGTAACATAATCACCAGGTGAAGGAGATCCTTGAAAATATGCTGCTGGAGGTGACAAGAATCTTGGAAAATTATCATTGACATCTCTTAATATGATTGTGATGGTTTGTGTCGACACTAGCCGAGAGGCCTCAGGTATAGCACTATCTTCTGCTTTAATATCAATCTTGTGAACTGCAAACAGTTCTCGATCCAAAGGCTTATTGACGTATATTTTCCCTTTATTATCAGTTCTGAAGTAGTTGCCAGTCGGTTTTTCTCTTGATAAACTGTAAACAACGCGGCCATTATCACCAATGTCGTTATCAACAGCAATACATTGGGCAACTTGAGAATTCACTGGGAGATTTTCTTTAACTTCAAGAGTAGAAGAACAATTTATAAAATGTGGAAAGTTATCATTCACATCAGTGACATTCAAAATCAGCGTTTGTGTTGCCCACAAAGGCCAAACACCACTATCTTCTGCGAGAATGGTTAAAATATAAGTTTGAACCTTCTCAAAGTCCAGTTGTCTGACCAATATTATCTCACCAGACTCATGCTTGATTTCAAAATTGTTATCTTGATTTCCAGATATTATATGATAGGTCAAAAGACCGTTTCTACCAGAGTCACTATCACTTGCATTACTCTGATGAATAGTTTGACCAACAGCAAAATCTTCAAAAATACTTCTCGTGATCAAAGATTCGGCAAATTGAGGTTTGTTGTTGTTTACATCGTAGATGTTAACGTCAATGAAACAAGTTGAATTAAAGTATGGTGGAACAATATTCATAACTTGCACTGACAAATTGAAATAGAACACACACTTCTTTTCCAGCAATGTATTAAGAACAATTCCACCTCCTTCATTCACAACCACTGCATCAGGTAAAGATGAACTCACAATGGAAAAATTGACTTTCGCATTTGTACCTTCATCT
The DNA here is from genome assembly GCA_025434845.1 of Phenganax subtilis. Lineage (NCBI taxonomy): Eukaryota > Metazoa > Cnidaria > Anthozoa > Malacalcyonacea > Clavulariidae > Phenganax > Phenganax subtilis. The sequence continues at coordinate 6,981 of JAOBYK011097529.1, read as the reverse complement.
TTATCGTAAGTTATCAAGCTAAGAATAACAGTTCCAACTTTTTCATTCTCTGGAATATTGACGGCATAATTGGACTGACTAAACACAGGAATGTTGTCATTTCTATCGTTTATTTCGACCACAATTGTAGCGAGATCAACGGTATGTAATCCAAGAGCATTTCTATGTGAAGCCTTAGCATAGAGTACATAACTATTGCTACCAGTTGTAAATTGAAACAGCTCACGGTCAATAACTTGTTTAGTTTTGATTTCAAGGGTGGAAGGCTCAAAAGTAAAAAAAGAATTTTCTCCAATAAAATCCACCTTTAAATTTTGAAAGCCATCCAAACAGTCTAGCTTTCCAACAACAGTGCCACGGAACATATTTTCATCAACATCAAATGTGAAAAGTTTGTTTTGAAAAAGTTGTTGATGACGATGTGTGTTTAAGACTGAAATAGAAATAAGGCTAGTTGAGTTCAATCTTGGATATCCACTGTCTCTAGCAAGCACTTGCAACGAAAAATCTGATTGAGTAGTAAGCAATAACGGCTGTTTGACGTATAATTGTCCATTAGGAAAAATGCCAAAAAAGTACGTTGCATTATCATCATTAAACAACTCAAAATACACATCATTGTCACCATCTTGATCTGAAGCTGTCAGATTGAAAAAAGGTTGATTGATTGGTACATTTTGTAATACTGCAATCATGTGAAAGTTTCTATGGATAAATGGTGGGTAAATGTTTTCCTTGATTATATTTACAGTCAGGTTTAGAACAGAAGAAAGTTGTGGATGGCCAAAATCTGAGGCAATAATTCTTATCACAGGAAAATAATTTGACATTTCAGACAAATCTTTTGCAACAAGTACTTTTCCACTGGTATCAACAGAAAATTCTTGATCACCCTCATACAGCATTTCATACTTTACAATACCTCCATTACCTAAATCAGGATCTAATGCTCTGGCCTGATATACGGTTGATAAAACAGGAGCAGAACTCATAACTGCAATCAATTGTTGTGGATACTGAAATTGTGGTCGATTATCATTTAAATCCTCCACAACAATAATTACTGATGTCCAGCCAAGTAAAAGTCTCCTTCCTGCTGTCTTTGCCATAACTTGTAATTCAAACAAACTTTGTTTCTCATGATCTAATACACCACAAGTCCTAATTTCACCTTTCTTGTTTATCATAAACACGTTTTCTGGATCACCATTGTAAATAAGATACACAATATCCACAATACTGCTTAGGGCTTTAACTTTTCCAATATACGTTCCACGTTCCACGTTCTCATCTACACTGAAGGAGTATAAGTCCATATCAAACTGAGGTAAATCATCTTCAGGAGTTATGACTGTAGTGTGCAACATCGAATTATTTGAAACATGCCCTTGGCTGTCTTTAGCAATCAGGTTTATGGTAAACACATCACTCATAAGTAATTGACTTATATTTGAGCAAGTAACTGTTCCAGTGCTTTGATCAACGTTGAATAAACCAATAGGGTCCATGTCTACAATGTAATAAGAGATCACATCATTCTCATCAGCATCGACAGCAGTAATATTGACGACATATCCATCAGATTGATTCACATGAATGTTAACGTAGTATTCTCTTGGATAAAACACTGGAATGTTGTCATTAACATCTAAAACTGTCAACTCAACTGTGGCTGTTGAATAATATGTTGGATCACCATTGTCCTGAACCATGATCAGAAAACTATAAAAATCATGCATCTCTCTATCCAACGCAGTAGAAGTGTGTATAGCTCCCGAAGAACTATTCAAATAAAATGTTTCTTCTACAAGAGGCAATGAAAACAATATGCTAAACGTTAACTTAGCATTCTTCCCAGCATCAGCATCATATGCAACCAACTTGGCAACAATAGAGTTGACAACAACATCCTCCTGCACACTAAACTTTAGTGTGTCATTTGTCAACAATGGTTTGTTGTCATTAATGTCTAGTATATTGATTGTCAATACACAAAACGATGATAACACTGGATCCCCATTATCTTCAACATTGACCTGTAATTCTATTGAATGTGTTGTCTCATAATCCAGAAAACCAGCTGTAATTATCAATCCAGACTTTTCATCGATTTCAAACACAGCAGAGTAGCGTTGCTGTGCTAGGCTGTACTTAAGTTCACTATTTTTCCCTTCATCTTTATCAATAGCATAAACAGTACTTACAAACGTTCCAACTGGTGAAGACTCAGAAAGGAAAATAGTTTTCTTTGAAAAGGAACAGTTTGGACGGTTATCATTTTCATCCTGAACAGGTGTGATAAAGTTCATATATGTTGTTAGTGGTGGAATACCATGATCTGATCCTTCAATTGTGAGATTGTATACAGCAATGTCTTCTCGATCTAATGTTCCATATACTTTCAAATAAAATAAACTGTTTGAACCAGGAAATTTCTCCACATAAAACTGATCTTTTGGGTTTCCATTTACAATTTTCAAACTCACATTTCCATTCATACCATCATCCTTATCAGTTGCTGTTATTATGCCAACAAAAGGAACGTCATTCTGATTTTCATGAACAGTTGACAACACAAGGGTAGAGAGTTCAGGATGATGGTCATTTATATCAACAATGTTAACACGAATAGTAATGTCACTTCGTTGCACAGGAATGCCATGATCTTCTGCATTGACTACTACAGTGATATATGGTTTATTCTTATCATACGTCAAACATTTCTTCAATTCTAGTTGATTGTTCTTGGTGATTGCAAAAAGTTCGCTGTATTCAGATACACTTGACACATATAAACTGAACTTGCCATTATTTCCACTGTCTTCATCAGTAACATTCAACTTCAAAATTAAATTTGACCCAGCATTACATTTCTCCTCAATTTCGACTGACTTTACATTATGAAATACTGGTTTATTATCATTATAGTCAGTCACTGTGATATTCAGTATTGTAGAGTTGCACTTCGGTACAATACCATTATCACATCCCTCAATATACAGAATGTGAAATTTATTAGTTTCACGATCAAGTTTTTTCGCAGTCTTAATTTCTAAAAATTCCTGTATGGTAGAAGTTTTTATCGAAAATAGCTGTGCAGCAAGTGTATTTAATATTTTATAATGTAATGTGCCATTTATCCCACAATCGCTGTCCTTGGCAGCTGGGATTCGGACTGAGAATCCTTTGTCAGCTTCTTCAGAAATGACTCGCGTAAATAAATGAGAAGCAAATTGTGGCCAGTTGTCATTTATGTCATCTATGACCACTTCAACACTAATACCACTATCTTCTAACTTTGTTGAAGAAAAATGAATGGTTTCCAGTTTAGATCCATTTACACAAAAGCTTGATAGTATATCTCTGTCAACAACTTCACTTGTGTTTACATTACCTGTGCTTTTGTCATACACAAAGTTCTTGCTTGGAGTGGTCAAGTCATAATTCGCATAGTTTCGTGTATACGAACCTAGATTTCCTACAAGTGTGCCAGGTTTGCTCTCTTCTACAACCCGCCATATGGTGCTTGCTGACGCAGCGTTCCAAACGTACAATACAAAGCATATTAATCCAAGTACTGAGCTATTCTTTGTTGCCCGTTTCCCTGACCACAGCGTCAGATAAAACTTCATAACAAAGTGTCTCTGATTTCTGAATATCAAAAATTAATGCACGTAAAAAAGTTTCCCAGCCATGCCGATTCAGCCACGATACAACACAAATAATATTCTGTTGTTAATATAGTATACCTAATTGATTCACAGTATGCCATATTTCAAACATAATCTCTCACCGCTTTGCTGCCCTTTTCAAACACAAACATCCAATTATTTGGCAGTTCATCAGCGAAAGGGCATTCTACGTTTTTCCAAAAGGTCTAACTGACAAAATTTTGTTTCGCTTGCGTAAACTACTTTAAACAGTCGCACTATATGCGTCGCTATCTGTACTTCGCTGTTTCAAGTTTTTCAACTGCAAGCGCTAATATGTGGTGGTGATGTTGGTCATGCTAAAAACTTCTCCCCGGTCACTTATTCCCCCCTCCCCCCCGCCAGTAACTTAGTTTGTGAGTTATGACGTCAATTTAAGCTTCGACATTGGCCGGTCTGCAGAACGTGGCACTTTTCGAAGAGATCTCGGGGCACGATTTTTGCTGAGGTTCGCCCCTTAATTTTAATGATATCCCAATCAAGTGCGCTCCCATGCTAAGAACAACAACAAGTATTGCTTGCAAGACTGAAAAAATGTAAGACACTTGCTCTCAAACAAACGTGACCGCGTAATTTACGTGTATTATCGACTAAATCAGACCAGACTAATATGTTGAACGTTGAACTTCAAATTTTCTTTCAATTTGCGAAACATCAACACTGTATGTTAAGTGTACACGTTTAGTTTTTAAAAAACTCTACGAACACTGAGGTGCGCTATTTTTTTATCAGAAGATTCATCTCGGGTGCATCGTCGCCACGTTCTGCAGACCACGGATAACATTCAGATAATGACTCAAGTTATTGTTTGACCTGTTGCAGAGCTTATCAGCTAATTGAGTTTGATGTTATATTTCGCTTTAGTATACATGGTGCTTTGCTACAAAAGCGTTGGCGGGTTTTCGTGATCTTGTACAACGGAAATGACTTTTTGGCATCTTGTCACTTCATTGACATGCTATAGACCAAATTGACAGAATTATACTGTAATTGCAACTTCAAACAATCTCTGTATTTGCATGATAGCTTATGCTTTAAGTTTTGCCTATTACAATATTTTGGCTGAATTAATTTACACTGGGAAACGAGATTCTATTAACTGTAAAATTTTTGGAAATTTACTTGTGTTTCTGCTAATGTAAATAGTGCTTTCTGATTGGCCGCGCTACTCGATAGATAAATGACATCTATTCCGAAGCGCAGGCTCAAAGCCTGGGCCGGTTGCTACAAAGGTAGATAGAGTCCTATCCACTGGATACTGAATTTTTGTAGCCTTCTAAAAATTTTCTATTGATCATTATGACATAAAATTACGGTAGTCTCTAATATATATCGTTGACCAAAATGGATGTTTCGCTAGTGTTGTTCAATATTGGGAACATTGAAAAACCACTATTCGATGGATAACGTCAACCAACTTTCAAACAACCTGCCTCTGCTTTCCACTTGATCGAAAGCGTGTCGTAAACTCTCTGTCGCAAATTTGTCGGAAAATTTGACGAAAAAATTTTGGAAACAAAACAGTGGCCAAAAATGAGCGATTTTTATAGTAATCTAGAATCTTAACTTTTTCTTCTACTCGCACGTCACAGACAGCTAAGGAGACACATAAATACTGTGCACGGAAAATGCCAAGAAGAGCGAAAACAAGAGTTTTTCAGTACATACACTAGTCCGCAAACTTCCGCGTTCTTAGAATTTGTAATCTACCTAAACGACTATTTACGATGACGAGCCATAACTGTAGTGAGTCGTATGGTTTTTCAGGCCCAGTGCAATAACTGTAATTTCTCTCCACGGTTTTGTATTGAACCATGTGTGAATAATTACGCAAAAAACAGAGCATTAAATTCAAGACCAAGTCGAATAGAATACAACTGAAAGTCTTGCAATAAGCTTGAAACACGTCTTTACGTAGCTATAGCCTTACCTCTTCTAATATGGCAGTTGACCGCAGCTAAAAAATGTTGATTTGTACGTACATGTTTTTTTCGCAAAGCGTTCTCTTGCAATTTATTGTACCCAAAATTTGTAATTGCCCGTTTCTATTCGTCGATTGGCTCAATTTTCATGGTGGCTGAATAATTGAATATATGTTTTATGGTATGCATCCCACCAAACAGTTACTACTTTATCAATGAAGAAATGTTGCAATCATATGTATGATCTTTGTGAAATATTTCCAAATCAAGACCCTCCGCAAAGATTTTATATACTGATTAACTCAATGCAAATGCACACAAGGAAAGGATTATGTTAGGATTACCATCGTCGTCGAGGCAGGTGTAGCTAAGCCTGCATGAATGAAGCATGCAAAACCTTGACTAATATTGTTTTGAAGCTATTTTTGGACATCGCTGTTGAAAAAATTCTCAAAACATATGCTTAGGCTGTAGTTCAGCACGAGTGCAGTCAAGTGTCTCGACTTTCCCTGTATGGTTTCAGGCTCGGTTCTATTTTATCGCGTGGGCTTATATATTATACAGCTGCACTGATTTTACCCTTTACTATTTTATCTCTCCAGACATGAGCTATAACTTCAACTTGTCGTATTGTTGAGCACGCTTTATCGCTAAACACGCTTAACACGAGTTAGCTACAATCTACTTGTTCTTCAGTTCGTTTGTAAGTCCTTTTACAAAGTTCTTCGTTGTCTTCCGTCTTCTCTTGAGCTAGGCAGGTTACTCTTTACTACGTCTTCACTCTTCACTATTTACAACAACTCTTACACGCAATTACCATCCCTGACTCAACGAAGACTGACTTTGGAAACGTTAAGCAGCCTGTTTTATATATAAAAGATACACATATAACAGCCGATGAAACTTAATCTCAAACTACGACATTGACAACTTGAAGCATTTAAAAGTTCAAACACGAGGCAAATCATAGAAAATGTTTATATTTCGTGGAACATTAAGTATCCCATACCTGCACGACGACTACTTAACTTTGTGCGAAAACCGTTTTATTTCACCGAAGTCGGCTTTTTCAAGCAAATGTGCTATTGCACTAAAACTTTTCTCTAACCTTGGATTGTTTATACCTTTCCCTTTTTCAGGCCAGAGCATGTTTTTAAGGCAACGATATCCACCGCTAATCAAACATCCTGGGGCCAGTTGTATAAAAACATGGTTAAAGTTAACTATAGTTAAGTACGAATATCAACCAATCAGAATCGCCTATTCAAGATTTAAGTGTAATTTTCCACCGGCTGAGTAGACGAAATAGGTGGAAAATGTTTTCTCACACACCCTGGGGCCTGTTTAAG
>JAOBYK011096418.1:0-23267 GCA_025434845.1 Phenganax subtilis | reverse complement strand
CTCTTTTTTAAGCCCCCCCTTAATGGTGTTTAAAAAACAATAAGCCCCCCGGGGGCTAAATACAGAAATTACGGTATTTATTTGTTTATTTATATAACTGTGCCAAACAATAAATACTCAAACGTGTAGTTGTATACTATGCAAACAAGGCAAAAATTGGTTTTCAACCATATTCTACTAAGAATGAATGGCGAGGACACCACAACAATTGAAGCCAATTACTGTTGGCCCATAACTATCTCTGATGGTTCTTTAGGAGGTGCGTCTTATGCAAGATCCATTTCCATTGTATCCTGGTGAAGTGTTGAAAGAGAATGTGACAGCATTGCAGATTGTCATGGCTAACTCTGCGTTGCGACTGAGAGCAATTCTTGATATTGAAGACAAGTATGAGAAACGAGTTGCTGGCGATGAGTGGTTGTTTGAGGGACCCGGTAAGGACTTGTGTTATGTCAGATTAGAGATGCAAAAGTCTTGTCATAACAAGTAATGGCCTCTGGTATGGAAATGTGTAGAATAAGTTGGTTTAAGAAGGTTGGAAAATTTTATTTTTGAAATATTCAGGAACCTATATTCCTCGTAAAGAAGTGAAAGTTGAGGAAATCATTCAAGCTACAGTTATTCAACCTGGCCAAGCTATTCGATTGCGAGCAAGAAAGGAGACTAAGGTTATACACTATAAAATTATTTACATTTAAACTGTCCCCTTCAAATCTCCTGATTCACACAAAAAACTAGCATTCCAGATATTTTAGTCCAGTGTCTGTATCCTTCAGGATCGTGATGGGACATCCAGGGTTACAGGTGAAGAGTGGTTGGTGAAAAAGACTGGTGCCTACTTACCAGGTGCTTATGAAGAAGTGGTTGACACTGTTGGAGCATTTGTCCTCAATGACAAGGTATACAGTATTGTTAAACCCATAGTATGTCAAAGTATTTTCTTGACTGGTAAAGAAATTTACTGCAGATCTTTTTGCTCCCTAGAAAGCTTTGCATTTGCGAGCTTTGAGGACATTCACTGATGAGACCGAGGAGACACGGAGGAATGGGGATGAGTGGCTGATCACATCCAAAGAAACAGAAGCACATATTCCAAATGTCTACGAAGAGGTTGGAATTACCAAATCATGGTAGATAAGATGGATAGATAGATGATTTACATATATTTGTTTTGCAGCATGAACTGAATTGCATAACTATTTACAATGCTTTTCTAATGTACATAGTTAATATTACCCTAGACTGTTTTACTTTGACACAGCAAGCAATTGTTATTCTCCTAATCTTTTCATCTTAGTCTACCCTGTCAACTTTCCCTGTAGGAAAAAACTGGAGTGCCTGAGAAAAACCTACCACTTTTGGCAGAGTAGTTGACGGACTCTTTTCTCGTATGAGAAAGAGAATGTTAAGTCCACACTAAGATTCGAACCCACAATGTGATTGGTAAAAAGAGCTTGTCCTAACAACTACCCCAGCAGAGCCCCCTTTTTAAGGATTACAGAAGAGAACGGCTACACCAGGGTGATACTCAGCATATTATGGCTAGGGTACAGCTATGCAGGATACATCACAGCTGTGGTCAAATAAATACATATTTTTCACACTTTCCCTCTCTCATGCAGGTCATTGGTATTATTGATATCACGACTCTTACAAACCGTCAGTATTGCATCATTCTTGACCCTGTTGATGAAGATGGCAAACCACAACTTGGACAGAAGAAACTTATCAAGGTATTTTTTCAATCCCTCCGTGTGGTCGTGAGACTTACATTTAGCCATATGTAAGTTTTGTAAGTTTCTCTAAATGGTGACCTCCTGATTAAATTTTCTTTCAGGGTGAAAAATCTTTCTTCTTGCACCCTGGAGAAAAACTAGAGAAAGGAATACAAGATATTTACATCTTGGAAGAAGATGAAGGACTTATTTTAAAAGCAAACGAAACGTTTAAAGATATTGCTGAAGATAAAGAAGTATGCTTTTAATATAATATGATAGTACTATATTAATTATAATATATTAATAATTTCATATTATAATAATTAATAATATATTAAATAATTTAACAATAATAAGCCATTGTAATAGCTTTATTGTATGGGGTATCTGTTGACCTTATAAAACGTAACAACCAATGTTTATTGTTATCCCTAGGAAACTGTGATTCGTCGTCCGGGTGATCGTTGGATGATAAGAGGACCTTGTGAGTACGTCCCTCCCGTTGAAGTGGAGGTGATTGCGCAACGTAAAGCAATTCCATTGGACGAGAATGAAGGCATCTATGTACGGGATATCAAATCGGGCAAAGTTCGGGCAGTTTGCGGGCAAACGTACATGTTGAATCAAGACGAGGAATTATGGGAGAAATTTTTACCCCCCGCAGTTGAAGATCTTCTTCGTCAAGATCGAGATCCTCTGGCTGACAGGGGAACTCGAGGGTCATCTGTAGGTAAATGAGGATATTCACATTTATACCAAGCAAGTAATTACTAGTTATATAGGGTATCGGTTAACTTTTTCTAGAGAGAAGCGAGCGAGACAAAACTAGAGTGATTTCATATCGAGTTCCTCATAATGCGTCAGTCCAAATCTATGATTACAAAGAAAAACAAGCTAGGTAAACAGGTGTACATTGAAAAAACAACCTTTTATTTCTTCACTTATTTTTGATCGACGTCTTTTTTCTACCTCATACTGTCTGACACCAAACGATTTCAATCAGAAATAATTTCATGTATATTTTTAATGCTTTTATATGCTCTATCTTTCCATCAGGGTTGTATTTGGTCCAGAACTAGTCATGTTAGATCCTGATGAGCAGTTTACGCAACTCAGTCTTTCTGGCGGCAAACCAAAACGACCAAACGTTATCAAAGCATTATGTCTGCTTCTTGGACCTGATTTCTGCACTGATATCATCACAGTTGAGACCGCTGACCATGCTCGACTCTCGTTACAATTAGCTTATAATTGGTGAGAAAATTAGTGTGTTTGATGTATTATGTGTGGTACTTTTGTGTGACATATGGTATTTTAAACAGTGGCGACGCAGGATATAAACTTGGCGAACTAAAAAAGCCCTAGGAAAGAGCTGTGATTTTTTGAGGAAACGTTTTCACCAAGCTTTATTCTTCATTTCTGCTTTTCTATTCTAAATCAGGCACTTTGATGTGAAAGACAAAAGCGACAAAGAATCGGCAAAGTTGTTTTCAGTTCCCGACTTTGTGGGTGATGCATGCAAGGCAATCGCTTCAAGAATCCGTGGTGCTGTAGCCGGAGTTCAGTTTGATGATTTTCACAAAGTGAGTGAAGTCAGTCCTCACCGGTCGACCAATCATGGTGCAGTGGAAGCTGAACATTATCTGCTATTATCCATTACTGAAACGTTTTTTTTTTCAAAAAGAGCGTCATTTTGTGTTTTATTGTGTTCAGAATTCAGCAAAGATCATTCGAACTTCAGTCTTTGGTCTGGATGAGAATCACAAAATTCGTAACAGTTTTTCATTTCCCGCCAATAATTTGAATATAACCAGTGTTGATATCCAGTCAGTGGAGCCAGTTGATCAAAGAACACGTGACGCTTTGATGAAGTCCGTCCAGTTAGCTATTGAGATCACAACCAATTCACAAGAAGCCACTGCTAGGTAAAGTTCCATTTTCCTTGATAAGATCACTTGCTCGTGTGAACAAAGAACAAGATCTTTTGATTTTTTTCAGACATGAAGCAGAACGTATTGAACAAGAAGCGCGGGGAAGACTGGAACGACAAAAGATCAATGATGAAGCCGAAGCTGAGAAATCAAGACGAGATTTGCTTGAATTGCTGGCTCAGAGTGCAGCGGTCGAATCCACTGGTCAGGCAAAGGCTGAAGCGCAGTCTCGTGCGGAGGCCGCTAGGATTGCTGGGGAGGCGGAAGTGAGTCAAGCCAAACTAAAAGCGGAAGCCAGCAGAATCCAGGCTGTGAGTACCACACTGACTTGATATAAAATGGACTATTCTGTCAGTTCAGTCTTTTAAAAGATCCAGCAAAGTAATTTCCTATTGATGCAGTGTTACTGCAGGACGAAAGTTGAACCAACAATCTTAATACTCTTTTTTTCAGGATTCTGAATTGGAGCGCGCGACAAAAGCTGCTGAAGCTGAAATCAAGAGTAATAAGGTTCGAGATGAAATGGAAATTAGTAAGGCAAAACAAATGGCCGCCATTGAGATAGAAAAGTTTGAAAATATGGTGAAGGCGATTGGACCAGAGACTATCAAAGCTATTGCTAATGCAGGACCGCAGATGCAGGTAACGTAACGCTAGCGTCACTGGTCAGCGAATGGTGATCAAATTATCAAGTTTATACTCTTATGAGAGCTAGCGAATCAAACTTATTCTTACTTGTTTATATTTTTTTCAAAATGTACTTTGCGTTCATATATTTCTCAACTATATTTCAATATTTTTCAAGGTGAAACTTCTGCAATCTTTGGGTCTTAAATCAACATTGATCACAGATGGTTCAACTCCTATCAATTTGTTCAACACTGCACAAGGCCTCATTGGTGGTCAACTGCCTTCTATACCCGCGGACGAGAGCACGCTTGGTTGACGCGGAACGCGCAACGAGAATACGCTTACTTAAACATAACAGGCAAGGTAACGCCAATAAAAATTCTAGACTAGGCTTTCGTAATAAGTAGTAACTGCTAATAAACTATTCAACTGCAAGTTGAATAAACTCAAAAAGTGTGAACAAATTACTTCGGCAAGCGCGAATAAAAAAATGCAGAGTTCGAGAAACGTCATATCCGAATAAATTTAATATTCGAATAGTATATTTGGCGCTTTATACTATGCGCAGTGTATAGTGGAAGCCAGCTGTTACTTGTAGTCTGTTTAGCTTGCCTTATTTCATTTGCATGCATATTATAATAAGTATCACCAGATTTTTAGTAAGCCATACTCAAACTAAGAAAAATCAAACAAGTTTTACTATGCAACTAGACCAAGTATGTATTTCAATTATGTTACTTCATAAATTATTTCTCACTCTAATAAAACCTGACTATAAGATATTCCACCTTATATTTTTCACGTGCAACACGAAAGGGAAACATTTAGCCCGGTCGTATTTTGGACTATGATAAATTTCTATTTACAATTTCATCCATTTGGTTTAATTTTTGCTTGTGTACGAAACACTGAGCTATATATAATACCATTATGTATAGCTCAGTGGTACAACATTTTGCGTTTCTTACGATGACGTGGATTAAAAATAGTGTCTGTAGTACTGGACATGGAGTACGAGTAGTACTTTACATAGTCGTGGTGATCATATACGGACGCAAAGCATCCCGATTATATAATGGTCCATTGTACACAAGCACGGTTCAGTTCACTTTAAAATATCAACAATTTCATATTTCAACCAATGACATTTCGTCTCGTATAAATTTCAATGGTCAATCAATCAACCAATAGCTAGTACTTCCACTTCGTCAATATTAATTCAATATATTTCCACTTGATGTTTCCATTTTCTGTGTACCACTTCACACTAGCGTAGGAAATAATTCGGGAAAAGATTCTTCCCACCACATAGATTCATTCATACTTGGTCCAGCTGCATAACTTTCAATTTCTTTATCCAATTCCGTGGTCATGAATTCTCCTGAGGTGGGTTCCAGGCCTTTTGTCGTTTTCCCCATTGCACCAGAGAGTCCTTCATCTGCTCGTTCTTCTTTGGAGACTGGGTCGGGTTCTCCTGCACAGACGATGAGTACGTCTTCGGGTTCATGTTTGATTGAGATGAATTCGTCAGTTGCTTTGAAATCTTCAAGAAAGCTGAGTAGCTCATCAGACTGAAAAAAAATAGCCAAAATGAATAAATATACTACAGTGTTTTGTACAATTAACTAATAGCAATATATAGGTACGTTTCAGTAAATGTTCCTACCCATCACATTGTCCATATACAAGAGCAAGCGGAATCGAACCCATTATCACTTGCTTTTGTGTTCATCACATAGCACATGTTAAACACCATCTGGCCTAACAGCGCCATATGGCTTAAAAGTAACTTCAGATCGTAACAAAAGACGCAAACGAGAGTTGTTATGCGCAAGCGCCCAGATCAGATAGAGCCTTGCTACGTGAGGAAGTTAATAGTGGGCAGTACATCTGAATGATAGTACTGTAAGGCCCACTGGTTCCCGTTTTGGTAACTCAAAAGGAAGTCTTTATAAACCAGATTAGGAATTCAGAATAATGTAACATTTTTTGTTTTGACTCCCTTAGCTTGCATAATGTCTTTGTGCCTGGCTTCTGTTCAACTCTGTGCCAGGCTAATGTTAACTTTTGCCCTATATACTTGGCACACACTTGCATATTATTTAAATGATACACGATGAACTTCCGCACTTGAACGGCCACCGGAAAATATATGCGTGAACTTAGTAGGGAGTTATATTTTTAGCATATTTTGTGCCAAAGATACTTTAAAGTTTCTATAAATTTCGATTGCATGAACCATTTTTCATGAAAAAATCAACAAAGTGCTCCAAATGGTTAATTCTATAAAACGAGCGCGTTATAAGAGCAATTTTACTTCGCAAACTAGTACAATTCTTATCGACTACCCACCTTAGTAGATTCAGCATCACAGTAGTCGTGAGAAGAGTAAGAAAAAGAATCGGAGATTCCTTCGGCTGAGGTTTTTTGAGTTCTGCATACTCATTGGATTCTTTTTCTTGCTTAATCGCAACCACTGCGGGTTCATCTTGTTCAGGGGAATGCGGTGGCGAAGGGAGAGGGGAAACTGTAGGTACAGCATCATCTGAGGTGGGGGAAGAAGGCGGGGTTATTAGCCCCAGACGTGACTTAAGGTCGTTGTTTTCGGTTTCCAAACTTGAGGCACGCAGCTTAAGATCCTTGTTTTCTCTCAGAAGTTTCTTATTCTACAAAACAGTTACGTAGGTGTCAGAAATTTTCTGTTCATTTTCGCGTGGGCAATTTTGTTCGCAATATTCTTGCATCAGCTTCTTTATTTACAGATGTAAATAAAGCTGATGAAACGAAATTGATTGCATGTAGTAATATCAGTTTTCTCATCAAACAAACTTCCAAGCTATTTGGGAGAAACAAAAGTTGGGAAAGGGAACTTACAAAAAATAGCGTATTTTAAACTTCTTACTGGTTTCACTGTGAAAATTGTGTGATAAATCTAGCAACGTGATTGGTTTGCAAGCCAATCAATCACATTCCTGGATTAAATTCGCGCAGTGGAAAGCAGGCTTAATGCCAATGAAACTAATAAGTGCACTACTGAAAATTTCCGTTGCTACTAGACAACACATGTCATGGGAAAGAATGCAAACACTTTATAGTACAGCCCACTCTCTACGTTACCACGGCTAACTCAAATAATACCCAGAAATGTTTGTATTTTAAAAGCATGAGATTAAATACAGCTGGGCAACTTGAAATGAATTCAAAGCCGCTATTCACTGGCTACAGGTCGCAATTGTTCTTTTTCGGGTGGCAAAATTACCAAGTTATATAACTAGCTGTAAAAAATCTTCTAATTTGCAATAAGGCGAAGGAAAAAATTCTAATTTGTCATAAAGCTAACGAGCATGTTCTAATTTACATTTTAAGAGTTCTGTTACTCAACAGTGGCTGTTTCGTCCCCTGCTTTGAAAAACAAGCCGTGTAGTATGACAATTACCAAAGTCCGTTTTTGTGATGTAGCGTACAAAAGCCCTCTGTGTGGGTAGTTGTAATAAAGTTGCTTTGTTATCGGTTGCTATAATCGAATATCGAAAGCGTCTTGCCCTTTCTCATGTAGCGTAACTGAAGTTCTGAATTCTTTTCTAAGTTCTGTTCTATTAGCTAATAATACGAGTAAAATATTGACCTGTTCCTCGTACAGTGCCAGTGATTCTTCTAGTTCAGTCATGCGAGCCTTCTTTCTATCTCTCGCCGTTTGAGCTGCGACTCTATTTTTCAATTTTCTATGAAAAAAACCCAACTTAAACACATTTACTCACGCGCGAATGTTCCAACATTCCAACTAGCAATTAGAAACTGATAAAAGGAACTGAAATTGCAATTGCGCATTCACTAACCTGCGTAGCGCACGTTCTTCAGGAGTTAAATTATCCAATCGTCTTCTTTTCCTTGGGCAACCAGGTTCGCAAGGCGGATCTAGTAGAATAGCTGGGTTAATAAGAGCCATTTCTGTTGTTTGTTTTTTTTTGGAAGAGTATTTTTCAATAGCAATCTTCCAAGAAAGTACCGTTTCTAAAATGAAGACACAAAAGGTCCTTGGTCGGTATTTACACGCTCACGAGACAAAGAAGGTAGTATCAAGAACTCGATATGTCATAGTCACCAAATATGGTTAAGATGACCGTATCTGGAATACGACGAAATTTGACAGCCAATCAGAAAACGCCACGACGCCCGATGAGTTTAAAAAAGGAACTCTTTGTCACACTAGTTAACGTTTCAGCTGGTTTCGACTTCCCCTTTAGCAAGACTTTTGCGTAATAGTTTTTAAGAAATTTGTTCCTCGTCAAAAAACAAAATAAGTATGATAAAATAATGTAACTTACAATATGCAAAGGATGCTTTTTGTGGCATTAGTCAATACAAGTTTAAAATATGATCTTTGACACGATATAGGTTTGTTATCAATTTTGGAACGGAACTATTTTTGGAGTAAATTTTTCCGTTTTTGCGGTCTGAGACGGTTGAATAGATTAAAAACTCCCACGCGTAAATATTGTAATTCTAGTTGTTGGCGGAAAATTTTGCAATATTTTTAAATTTTCTGTATTTATTAAGAAAATAAATATTATCAACCAAATAGCTTAGACAGAGACGGGACAAGAAAATATGGTTCAATGGTAGATAGATAGGGCGTATATACCATTGTAAATGTACGATAAAGAAAAAAGATTAAAAACTAACCACCTCGTTTACAAGCGCTTGGTTATTAGTATCAATTTCAAAACAACCCTCGGTTTTACAAAAAAATTTCGAAATATTGATAAATTTCTTGGGCGAGCTGTAGTCAAAACAAGATGGCGGCTGGCAAAGGTCAAATTACGAAATATATTTCAACTTTTAACAAGAAAAAATAGCAAAAAATTACCAATATTTAATAATTCAAGCAAGTGAGAATGAAACAGTTGCATAGGAACCTAGAGAAGGACAGTTCTGGGTTCGTAGAAATTGTATAATTGCAAAACCATTCCATTCATACATCGATCGTCGATCGTGTTGTCTGTAGAAAATTGTATAAAATTAAAAGTAATGTTTAGTTCATTAGCTTATTTAATATAATTGCCATGGGTTTTTTCAGTGTTATTGGACTGATCCCTGATGAAGCAGAAGATATGTGGCATGCTTACAATCTTATTGCCGTTGGTGACAGATTGCGTGCTACTACCATTCGGTATAAAATTTGCGTTATTTGGTACTCCATTGGGTATTTGGGTACATTACCGCTCAGTGGGTTAGTATTTTGTGTGTTTTCTCCAGGCGCGTTCAAACAGAGTCATCAACTGGCTCGGTGAGCAGTAATAAAGTTCGAACCATGTTAACAATCCAGGTTGAAGGAGTCGAATATGATACGCAGGCTTGTGTGTTGAGGATCAAGGGCAGAAATGTTGAAGAAAATCAATATGTTAAAGTAAGCTAGAAAGCCACCTAAAACAACGTTAGTCAAAAAGTTTGCCCTACAACTTGTTGAAAATAATTTAGCCACTCTTTCAAATTTTCTTTGCAGATGGGTGCCTACCATACCATCGATTTGGAACTCAATCGAAAATTCACACTTGCAAAGGATCATTGGGATTTTGTAGCTCTTGAAAGAATTGGTTTGTATGAATAATTAACCAATAGAGAATTCGTTTCCCTTTCAGCGAAGCTTTGTTTGATCCTAGTGGCTGGAATGACTACATTTCTTTTAGACTTGGCATGCGATCCAACACAACATGCAGATCTTGGAGCTATCATCATGCATGAAGGTATAAGCTACTTTGCTCAAATAGGCTATTTTGCAAACGAAAATGTTAAAAAGACTTACCAAATTATTACTGGGATAATGCTGGCACCTTCAAAAATAGGTATGCATCATGTACACGTGGGTAGCCTGTGCTGCCTGTAGACATCTCAACAATGCGCTGTCACCGATTTTGAGAACTTTTTGAGGTGCTGTCTCAAAAAGTTGAGAACAGTTGTAATAAAGTAAGTTGTATTACACACTTAGCTCCATTATTACAGGCAACTAATGTACATTCCTATGGCTAACATCAATTCTAAACAACAGAATTCACCACATAAAACACACTTTTTATGAGAGAGAACAAAGGAAAATTTTAAAAACACTAGAACAAGGGGCATGTTGGACAGAACGATGTTTACTGAACAAAAAAGTAAGGATCTGGGATGGTGGCACACACCAACGTCTAATATGTATAACATAAAGTTCAGTGTAAAAGGATAGGAGACCAAGCCTTCAGAAGTTTTCCAATTCTTATCTATTGATGTCCATGAAAAAATAACTTGATTAATCAACTAGTAATTCCTTTTGATATCAACATGTTTCTTTTCACATAAGATGTTGAAGAATTGCAATTGTGACATTGTCATTGGATGTAGCAAGTCAACCACAAAAACCATATAGCTTACTGTCTGAGTTTGAATGATACCATAAATTTTCAATGCAAAGCATGTTTCTATAGTTCATTCTTTAGCTCATAAGTATCAAATGCCTTGATTCTTAAGAAGTATCAGCTGGCACCATGCAGTGATTTCTTTAAAAAATCTCATGGATTTGGTATGAATGTACAAAAACATTCATTGACTATACATTACCACCTTAGACTTGAAGGAGAAAATAGACTTAAGGCAAGTTCACATGTGTAATTTTTGCTGCGATTTTTCTCTTTTTAGTGTATGTGATCAAGTAGGTTGACTGGCGAGTGCATTAGCAAAATTGTTGGACCAAGTATCTCGCCAGTTATCCACTTAATCGCATCGTTCAACACGAGAAAAATCGCATCGAAAATTGCCCGTGAGAACTGGCCTTTCGACTATCAGTCCAGTGAGAACACACAGCGTGTTTGCAAGGATCACTGACAATATCTGCATTACTCCTCTTACTTGGTCATAGACAGCAGTCTGAGATCATACTGTAGATCCAATAAAAGTACACAGCTTGTTTCTAAATTTCATTCGCAAATATTTGTATCACCGTTAATTAGTTGATGTCTCTGTTAATTAATCCAACATAATATTGCAAACGTACTTTTAGTGCTAGTTCTTTTGTACAATTAGGTTCGGCCAATTAACGGTGACACAGATATCGTCGATGAACTTTACAAACAAGCTGTGTACTTTTACTAGATCACACATCCAGTAAGATAATACAAAAAGATCATACAGCAAGGTCATACATCCAGTAAGAGCACCATATAGATCCGCTAGGAATACACAGCTTGTGTGCAAGGTTTGTTGACAACATCTTATGGCTGTTAATTGAATACTAATGACGTTTAGTATGGCGTTATTAAATGTCCAGGAGCGTTATTGAATGTCCACTCTGAGCTAATAAAGTTTGTACGGCGTTATTGAAGATCCAGGGGCGTTATTGAACGTCCACTCTGAGCTAATGAAGTTTAGTACGCGTTATTGAATGTCCAGGGGTGTTATTGAATGTTTACTCTGAGCTAATCAAGTATAGTACGCGTTATTGAATGTCCACTCGGAGCTAGTGAAGTTTAGTTAGTACTGCGTTTCAGAATGTGCAGTGGCGTTATTGAATGTCTACTCTGAGCCAATTAAGTCTACTACGGTGTTGTTGAATGTCCAGTCTCCAGTGGCGTTATTGAATGTCTACTCTCTTATAGAGGGGGGGTGGGTTAATAACTTCAGTACGGAGTTATTAAAAGTCACGAAATACACGAAATATGTGCGGACTACGAGTAGGACAATTTCTGAAAGCTCTGACGAGCCCGTGCTCGTCACCCGTTCATTTAGCCGACGATTGACGAAGATGTCATGACATTGCATGAATGCGTGAATAAATGAAACCGGACACATCAGCCGTGTAGCATAGTGGTTAGCCGCATAGGGGCTACTCATAAAAATCTGTCCCTGCTGTTGAACTTCATTTTCTCTTGAACATAGGATTATGTCATGTGTGTTTAATCACAGCCAGTATGACCCTGGTCCGCGCCAAAATTGACATGAATGTACCTCGTAAAAGAAAAGGATATTGTGGACAGCATGATAAGGTAAGAAGTGAAGTATTTCGATGTAATTTTTGAATTTTTAAGAGATAATCAATACATTTTACGCTCACTTTCATGTAATTTTATTAGGGAATAATAAAGTTCTATGATGCAATTATTCAAGCAATAGTTAGGCATATTAATTTTGACAGTAAGTATTTAATTTTTTTTCGTTTTAGTTATTGTGATCGATATATTAGTGGAAAGAAGTCTTTTTCATTTCATAAAAACATATTTTAAAAAAATTCAAAATTTTACGTTATATATGGATATATGGATAGGAGTCTTTTGGACAAAATTTTTCGAAATTTCCATTTGGGCCCCAAATCGTCCCAAATTTGTTCCAGACATTAACAATCAATGTGTTAATGGAAAATACTCATTTTCATGTTATGAAAACGTGTTTTAAAAAATTTGAAACTTATATGTTGTTCATCATAACGATATCATTTACTTCATTTTAAAAAATTTCCGTTTGTTTTCCAAACGGTTCCAAATTTATTTTAGTTATTTGTTTTATTTTTAGTTGTCAAGTGCGTACTGTTAGGTAGCCCTGGATTTGTGAAGGTAACTGCAATCTTGCCTGCACAAATAGTCTGGTTTACTGGAAGATTGCTTTGTTGTAAATTTTATATGCAAGATGTTTCAAATGCTCTTTCTTTAGGATCAGTTCTATGAATACATGTTTAACCAAGCTGCCAAAAACGATTTGAAAATCATTTTGGATAACAAATCAAAATTTCTGTTGGTATGTTACCAATCTTTATGGTTGCTTCTCAGAATTTCTACCCAGAGTTCTTCACAATATTCACGTGTCCAGATCAGCCTAGTTCCCAGGCCTCTATAAGTGTACTCTGCTCTTGGTTATACAACTTATACGAGCTTTTCCGTGCGTTCACGTCGGTGACGTCACAAAAATGCGAAGCGCGAAAAGAGGACTAGGGGCTAGTCTGTATCCAGATCGTTTTTGATTAGGCCTGGGTACTAGGATGATTCCTTTATGCAATTGCAGGATTTGTTATGATTAAAAAATTGCATTGCATGATCATTTACTATGACTACAAGTCATCTTTCATAATGTAACAGGTTTAAAGAAGACTCCTTTTGTGTTTTTTAGGTTCATTCATCATCAGGACATAAACATGCTTTAAAGGGTAAAAAAATTTCCAAACTTTTGCTACATGTATACTGCATCACGACTTTACTTTTTGCTTGAATTCGTGTATTTTCATTATTAAGAAATTCTTTCTGATCCGGCAGTTTCTAACAGAATTTCAGACACAAAGGTATGAAATGTCAAAGAAACGTTTTTTAACATTTTTAATAGTACTATAATGTGTTTTAAACTCTAAAACGTTACATATTATATTCAGGCTAGTGGTGAAGTGAAAGCATTGGATAGTTTTTACACTATTCTGCAAAATGACCCAGATCGGGCTTATTATGGGTACAAAATATTTCTTGTATCTTTTCATCACAATCTTGCAATTCATAAAGTAAGCGATCTGTTGATTCTCTAGTGTAAATCACGTTGAAAAAGCGAATGAAGTGCTGGCAATTGAGACGCTTCTTGTATCAGATGAATTATTCAGGTTTGTTGAATGTCAATTGCAAAATTTCTCTCACCCTGACGGGTAAAATCATCTGATAACAGATTCTTGTTGCTCAATGCGTTCACAAGAGGGATTGACAAATAGTTGAGCTCATCATGATCTTCAACTTGACCAAAAAGCAATCTGGTTTATAAATTTTCTGCAGAGCAAATGACGTCGCTGTTAGAAAACAATATGTTAGGTTGGTGGAAAGTGTAAAAGAAAATGGTGGTGACGTCAAGTAAGTTGACTGAGCTGAAAAACATAACTGGAATGCTCTCGCACTGTGTTGTGAGCCCATGATAAGAAAGTGTTTTTGCAATGTTTATCAATACTTTAGCAGCTTCATTTTTACTGTATAATTGGTCTTGTCAATTTCAGAATATTCTCAAGTCTACACGTGTCAGGAGAACGTAAGTTATATTTTTTGGACTTGAATGTTTTTACATTTTTAACCTGAACACAGGTGTACTGGTGCCCACGTTTTGTAGAGCGGTATAAACTCTGTTACTACTTTATGTAACCAAAATGATTGTGCTCCAGAACTGGGTCAATTGTCAGGAGTGGCGGCAATTTTGAGATTCCCTGTGCCTGACATTGCTGATGAAGATTTTGATGAAGACTCAGAGTCTGACTAAACTGCAGTAAGTTGAAGCATCAGTATCTCATACAATTTCAAAATCCGTGGCATATAAATGAGCTATGTAGTAAGAGTGAATACAAGGTTGATGGAAGTCAGTATTGTACATGTTGTTTGTAATAAAGTCTGTTATTTAAAAAATTTATATAAAGCAATGGTATTTACTGATAGCAACACTGACAATCGCAAAGCGCAGGTGCAGAATCCATAAAATCTGTAAATGACATTTTTGACTTGTTTACATGAAGTATTGATTTTTCCTCTCGCTATGCGACCAGGCCCTAAATCCGCCTGTATTTTATCACGTAAAAAGGAAAACTGAACCGAATTTCAGTAAACTTGAGAAGATCGCCAACTCCGTGTGTTGCATTGCGTGAGAAAAATAATTGGTTTTAAATGAGTAAATGAGTAATTGAGTTTGACTTGAGCTTGTTTGTAATTGGTCAAAAGCGTATGTTGAACTACGCATGCGTAGTTCACCTACTTGAAAGCAACTTTTTTTCAAAACAATTTTATACTCAAATTTGGAAAAGACTATTTTTCTTTAGTCTATTTGCAATGGATGCATGAATTGTCTATATTTTATTTGAGGAAAACTTTAAGTTGAAGGAATTTTGTATAAACATGACCATTATTTGGAAATGCTGAACAAATATACTTAGAAAACTGTCAAGACTTGTCTGTGTATATTCCGCAACCAATGGGATAGTCCTGTTTAAAACTTTGCAGTTTTTCTAAAGAAGGGATATTGAAGTTACGGTTCACGGTGTTTTGTAGTTAATAGTTTATGCTATGCATTAATTCGCTCAGAAGTGTAGTGAAATATTAACAAGCATTGAATTACCGCGTGATGAGTGAACGTGTGGCAAGTTTATTCGATTCACAAGGTCAGTTGTTGTCGCCAGAGCAGTGCAATATTCAAGTGCTTGAAGCACTCACGAAACATCGAGCTCGAAGCCCATCTAGGCGTTCGCCTTCTAGACATGGAATTCACGAAGCAGGAAATGAACGCACATCATCGCCAAAACTCCCGAATTTTGTACAGGAAGTAAGCCAGAACACAAAGCCGGATAATATCCGCATTGCTGATCTTTGGAAACTTCACGATTCAAAATCTCGTGAACAAATTCGACTTTCTTCAGCAAAAGCTCCCCAAAATGGCGAACACATTATAGGTGATAATCATTTGGGCAACACGACTGCGACGAGTGCGAAGCAAAGGTAAAATTTTATCCCAATTTTATGTAAACTTCTGCTCATTGTATTGTTTTCAAGTTTGATTCGATGTTACAAAAGCCATTCAAATGCATTCGAATGTAACAAATATATTCTAATCAAATATGGAATGATACAGAAATATTTGAGCTATGTCGAGTGCGAATATTCACAAAAGAAACTAGTTGTTGGTCTAGTTATAACTATTAAATTTCATTTTTTGTTTTATTTTCACTCAGTGTGCTATCATCGAAGTCAAACGGGAAAGTCGAAATGGAGTCAGACGATGCATCAACTTTAGAGGTTTCTGTCTGTTTTCTGTACCAATTTTCAATAATCTTTGTTGAGAATGTTCTAATGAATTTACCTCATTGTTCTTCGTGCGTGTACATGTTAAATATTTATAATTATTTCAAAAGTAAACTAGTTCATTTCATCATCAAATTATATATTCATTAAATTGTTTATAACCTAAATATACTCAAAGTTTAGTATTATCATTCTCA
Organism: Phenganax subtilis; assembly: GCA_025434845.1. Lineage (NCBI taxonomy): Eukaryota > Metazoa > Cnidaria > Anthozoa > Malacalcyonacea > Clavulariidae > Phenganax > Phenganax subtilis. Next base: position 7,023 of record JAOBYK011096418.1, on the reverse strand, counting down.
AATCACATGTAAGTTTTTATATTCTGTGTTTTAATGTGGTTTGCTTATATTGTGACTCACATGAAACCGAATATTGTCGGAGTTTGTTGGACAGTCACAGATTGAAGAGTAGAAGCATTGAGGCACATTGTATCTTAATAGTTAAGGTTTGACCTTATTTGTATAGTTGATGGAAAAACCAGTTTTGGAGTGGACAACCAAAGATGTTGGTGTGTGGCTTGATTATATTGGTCTGAGCAAGTATAAAGAAAATTTTCTTAGTAAGTTTACCTTCAATTATCATCATTGTGATTGTAAGTCTATGTACCACAGTACTCTACACTTGGTGTATGTTTACTCTGTCTAATGCCAGACGATTGCACTTGTCAGATTGAGTCTTGAACCACTTAAAATAGTAAACTTTTGTTGTAGATCACAATGTTTGTGGTAAAATTCTTCTTGATCTTAGTTATGAAATGTTAGGTAAGAAATTGTAGCCAATTGATATGCTAGTTATCCTATAGTTTAATAAGATGTTAGATTATATATTTACTGTTTGTTTTTTAATGTAGAAAAGCTGAATCTGTCGCAGTCGGAGGAAAGAGAGCTGTTTCTTGCCGAAGTTTACCATCTTCAAGAAGATGGAGGTCAAGTTGATGATGACGAACAAGAAGCTGACAAGGAAATAGAAGGTTGTGAAGAAACTTTTAATCTCTGAATAGTTTTTTTATTGACTAGAAGACACTTGAACCAAATTGAACATACAGTTTTTCCTTTAGAAACACTGCAAAGTACAAGGCCCCCCCAAAAAAACAACAATGATCCGACTGTTTTATCATTTCAAAACGAAGGAATCAGTCTGACGCCAACAGATTCATTCGCCTCATCAAGAACTGGTAGTGAGACTGCTCCGTCACCAACGTTAGAAATGGCTGACAGTGAAGCTCAGAAAGAAAACAGTTCAAAATCGACTGAAGGACAAAACACGTTTGAAAAACCAAATTCAACCATTACTAGCACTCAGGTATGTGATAGGGAAATATCATAAGAATTTTGGAAACCAAATTTGTACTTGATGTTTTTACTCGAATACATAAATGAATTTTAGTTATTTTATAATGTGATCACCTAGTGTCAGTACGTACGCGAGAGTTAAACTTGAGCACGCAGCAATGAAATTGAGCTCGTACAAGTTATGTCTCATGCATGATGTTAAACTCGAACACGCGAGAATCAGATTTGTGCACGCGAAGGTCAATTTTGTGCACGCGAGCGTTGAGCCTGATCAGGCTTTCTAGAGTCAAACTTCCGCGCGTTATAATTAGACACTCGCACGCCCGCTAAACGTTGTGCTTATTTTATGTGCCTTAACAGACATCTCCATCAAACACGAAATCAAAGAAAGAGTTAACCAAGCAGACGTCTAAAAAATTGAAGCCCCGAGGAAAACGGTAAAGTAATTATAAACAATTGTGCATCCATACTGATTCATTTTACTCGTTTCCCTGACAACTTTAACGCTTGCCTTGCCATGGATACAAGAATTTAGTTAATGGTAATATAGAACAGATGATAATTGTACATGTTTACTCCTAGGATATCTCGTTTATTCAACTCATTCCATGGTACCCACAAAGATCCCTCGTTACTCCACACTGCTCCACCTATATACAAAAATGCGTTTCACAACCTCATGAACTCAGGTCCCCAAGGTGTGATAAAAATTTGGACCGAGATGTTTCTCACTGATATGCAATATGTCAGTTTGCTTGTGAAGCATGAACATACTGCGTTTGAAGTCATCAAAATGGTCCTGGAGAAGTCGAACGCGCTGGAGGATCCTGAATGTTATCGTATCTGTGAAATAAATGAGAATAATAAAGGTGCATTATTTATAAGAATAGTGTTAGTCCTTGTGGTCGCATGAATGCATTTATGCTGATTACAAGAATTTTTTTTCGGCTCTTATTTTCTCAGCCGAATGGTTCGGGGCTGATTTTGAGCTATAGTATAGCTGATGCATAAAACTTTCTGGTTTTGTAGAATATATCTTGGAACGAGATGAGTGCCCTCTTCAGAAAGAGAGACAATGGTCAGACCCTGATAACTGTAGATTTGAACTAAGATGGCGTAACGAGAGGCTTATTGAGGTATTGATGCATCTCCACTCAGTTGCATGTTTAAATATTTCATCTTCCGACCTTAATCTTCATTCACGGAACTTCAAAATATTTTAGTGGGGAAATACAACTGGTTCTGAAGCACAAGATTTATCTAAAGAAAAAGTTGTTGAAGTAAGATAATGACCTTACTATGTCATGTTCCCGTGAATTACAACAGTAACTAACTAACTAAGTGAATTATACACATGTCAGTTATCCACCGTTGTGTCTTTTATCAAATATAGATTCTGTTTCCACTTTTTAAGAAATCATCTTTACAAGAAAGTCATGTGGAAGTTTCCAATGGAAAAACGTCTAGTCCACTTTCTAGCGTGTCTACGTCAGCAGATGATCTACCTGGGAGTCCTGGGTCTAGTGATGTTGCTCAAGATGACATTTTAGAAACAGAGTTTGCCTATATTGTGCCAGTGGATCATGATAAGGGACTTGAAGACGCTGGAAAAACGAATGATTTAACAAACGGAGCGTATACACAAAATGATTCAAGTATTGAAGACACTAAATCTATACAAGGCGCATCCAAGACGAGACTGACGTCTTCATGCCCTGATCTCTCTTCAAGGGATTTAACGGATGGAGATCCAGAATACGGAAATCTTTTGATTTCTAAGAATTACGGTTTTTTGAACGCTGAAATTGATTTGGCATCGGTGGGCATTGACGATGGTGCGACGACGAAGCTCGATCTTTCAGCGAAGAATCTTGATAGCTCGGCGAAGAATCCTGAAGGCTCGGCGATGACCGGCGAATTTGAATACTCGCAGCAGCTTCGAAAATCGTCGAAGCGGTTGTCGGAACGACTAAGACTGAAAGCACAGGCGAGAATTAAAGGCGAAGCGGTTGAGATTGGGGTAGATGTTGACAAACAGAATGATTTGGCAACACCAGGGGATTATATCGATGGGAAAAAAGATGCAGTACAGAGTGATGTTGTGATGTCCGTTGATACTCCTAAAGATCCCCTAGGTGAACCAGCTGTGAACGAATATGTCCCGAAGACACCGGAGGATGAGCGTGTTATGAAACAATCTGGAGATGAGGCTGTGTTGAAAGAGCCTGGGCATGAGAACTCGACTGTAGTTTTACCGGACCTTAGTGAGATTTTAGAAAATGTGAAAGAATTGCAAAATGATAATTTACTTTTAGCGGAGGACAATCGCGAATTAAAGAAACAATGCAGAACTTTTGAAGGGAAAAGTCGATTGAAAGAACGGGAATTGGAAGAAATGGAAACAGAGAAGAGTGAGTTAGCCAATCAGTTGCAAGAAATGGTCTCCGAGCTTCATTCGTTAAGAGCCGCTAATGCCGAACTACGCACAGAGGTTGACGAGGCGAATGCGAAGCTCTCCGATGTCGATGGTTGGGTTACGCGTGACGTGTTCGAAGATATTCGTGGACAACTTTCGGTGAGTCTTGAGGAAGTTGAGAATAAGGAAAATGAAGTGAAGGAAATATCAAAGAAATGTAAACTTCTTGAAGTGGAAAATATGAAAATACAAGAACTTCAAGTGGAAATTGATGAACTGAATGGGAGGAGGAAGGAGGATAGTAAAGCACTAGATGAGATGAAAAAGGAAATTAAGGATCAACAGAAAAAAATGCGTGAAGTAGAACTTGAAACTCAAAACTTGAAACAGTCTTTTGAAGAAAAGGAAAATGAAAGGAAAGTTGCGGAAGATATTTTATCGAAAGTGGAAATGGAATTGGAGTCACTGAAACAAAAGCACTCAGATGAAAAGAAAGATTTGCAAAAGCAAATTTCTGATCGAGAATATGAAATTTTGATCATGAAGGAAGAAAAAAAGGAATTGTGTGTGAAGATGAAGAGTTTTGAAAGTAATGTGGAAACACTACAAGAGGAAATGAAAAAGAAAGTTGCAGAACATGAAGCTGCCATTGCTGAGATGGAAGCACAAAGTGCTATCAAAGATGAGGTTGGTATCTCATGATATCTGCGTTTCCACCATCGTTTGCCATTCCTCTAGTGATGAAACTCAGTTACACGAGTTGCTCATTTTTATTTCAGAGTCTTTCTCAGACATTTTCAAATCTCGAACAGCTTGTGAATGAAAGAGACTTAAGAATTAAACAGTTGAAGAAACAAATAGAACTTTCGGTAAGACTTCACATACCTGTCTTTCAGAGCTTCCAGTTGGAGACTAATTTGCAGCTTTATGAACTTCGTTATGTAAACACATGCTCGCTTAGCAAGCCTATTTTTGAATGAACTCTTGTGTTTGTCTAGGCGCTACCTCAGAACGAGTTTCAAGCGAAAGAACATGAATATGAACAAAATAAAGTCTACCTCAAGCATTTGATTGCATTAGTAAAAGAAAAAGACCCTTCAATTTTGGATGTGCTCAATAAGACTTTGAGTTCTAGGTAAGATTATTCAAAGTTGCGTAGTCTTATCGAGTGTGTGAAACTAGCCGATATGTCTCCGAGTAGACATCGACCTATTCCGATCCTGTAGCGAATTAATTTCGACGCGCATCGCGACGGCAAAGTAAATACACAGAAGTTACCGAGAAGATTATAGTAACTTTGCAATATACTTTGCAACAAACTAAACAAAAAGCATTAAAACACAAAAAAAGGGGAAAAAAGCTTTTTTTGCAGTCAGACCAAATAAAGGTAAAGTTTTAATTCTCACTATTTTGCGTTGAGTGATATTTTCTACTTATTGAACCACTAATGTTACGTTGAGTGTTTCGCTGTGTTTTTCGTTGTCTCACATGCAGTTTTAGGCATCCGCTGTTATTAAACAGTAACGTGTTGTCTTTTAGGGACTCGGAGGACTGGTGCTGAATTGTGGTTTCCGCTAAAAACATCGTCCGATGAGAATTTCACCTGATCGTCGCATGCAATAAGAAATCATCGTTCGTGATAGTTTAATCATTTGTTGGGTTGTTAGTACAGTTATAGTTTGATATTTGGATGAAATTTATTGAGTTAAGATATTTGTTAAAGAGTGGCTCAGTAGGTTATAAAGTTATTAAACTCTCCGTAATGAAAATGAAGCTATTTTGATTTTACCGTGATCCTTTGCGCCAATAATTTTTGTGAATGGTTTGTTATTTACTGTGATTTAGGCTCAGAAGATTCTGGTAAAATTGCTGCCATATTTTCATTATGGTATTTTAAATTGTCGTATAGCAATGCAGTCGCTGTCTTTCGCTGATTTTCTACTTTGGATATAGTATGTAGAAGTATTGTTGTATAATATTTTGCGAATGATGCTAATAGACTTTAAATGCACACAGAAGATACAATATCAGAAATAAAATGCAGAATAAGATGACTTTGTTTGAGCGTAGTTATTTATTGAGCTTTACCAGTGTTCAAAACAATCGATTACTAAACTACAAGGATATCGCAGCTAATGAACACCAATTACTCCCTTAATTTTTCGTTAAATATTAGTAAATAACCCCAGTATTATAAAACCTCCATTAAACTGCGTCGAAACAGTACAACTAATCTCTTTGAGAATTAAATGATTGATAGCCCGCGCGATCGTCGACGTTTAACGACGGCTTTTTACGGCGACAAAATGTGAAGATGATGATAACCATCAAGCCAACAACTACAGTCGCGCCAATAGTGATTCCTGCTGTGGCGCGTGCACTCAGGCCGCCACCTGTTGTTGAAGGCTCTCCCCCTGGCCCTGCTGCTTGCTGTTGCTTCAGTGTTTTCATTCTTGACATCAGGTTTTCTATTGGACTTTCAGATGGATCGTGATTTGCCTTTGACATTTTCAGTGACATTCTAAGAAACAAAAAAAGTCGGTTTATTGATAGTTTGAGCGTCTAAACTATTTGTGTATACATTTAAGGCGACATACTCTGGTGTGCATTCCACCCATTGTCCCTTGTCTCCCTCTTCGCGTATATAAACCTTATTCGTATCATTATTCTCGATTATGAGCGGGAACATCATAGCTTCATTTTGACTGGGTTTATTGTGGAATGGAGGTCGCTTGATATTTGCTAAACCGTTCGTCGACAAGAAGTTAGCTCTGACACAATACAGAATTTCGCAATCTCCGTCAATCACGGCCAGATGTTGTGTATAGCCTAGCGGACAGCGTTTTGGCATTCCTGACGGACCAGAGGCTATGGTTAAGCCTTCAAGGCCTAGAAAACGTTGAAATATGAAATATGAAATTGTCTTTAAGCTCTGCTGGATCTTTACAATGTATATATTAAAATATCATCTTTCAGAAAAATGCGACGGTTAAAAGAATTCTGCTAATGTGGGCAATTGAGAGAATGAATGGAAAAAAGGAATGGTTTGCCAAACTGACAAACGACAATCATGTATTGCAACATTTCCTAAGACATGTAATCATTTATCTTAGTCCGTTACGCCACTGAATTCTTGCAGTTGTTGGTATGATAGGTCTTGTTACAATTTTAACTTTTACGTGCATTTCGTAATTTGGAAAGCAGCCTTGAAAAGAGAAGTACAAAACTTACCTTTACGAGATCTTATTACCAATGGATTTCCAGACTGACAACTCGTGAAACCTCCAAATGGTATACTAAATGGTGCCCCGAGCTCGTAATCATCACTAATACATACATACATTCCTTCGGGTCCGAATCTTTGTCTGTAATATTTGTCTGGACATGCCTTGTGTTTTGTGATAACGTTGTTCACAGTTTCACTGTAAAGACCGCCAAATAAGTAGCCTGAAGCAATGAAAAATTTGTGAGTGATAGCCGGTCAGGTCGGTTACGCGGTTTCATTAAAGCCCCGCACAGACGGGCAATTTTTCCTTTACAAGTTTTCCTTGACAAGTTTTATTTGCTCGTGTGTATTACAAGAAATCGACAATTTTTCCTTGACAAGGATCCTT
>JAOBYK011095308.1:0-21788 GCA_025434845.1 Phenganax subtilis | reverse complement strand
GTCGGAAACATCTCTGGAAGAAAAAAGTCAGAAACAGCTTTTCCAGCAACAAAAAGTCGGAAATACCTCTAATTAGCTCCTGCCTAGATGAGCGCCATAGTAAATGAAGAAACACCCGATTAGGGCGGAACTGTCACACCAAAAAGACGGAAATTTTTCTGGAAAAATGGAGTCAGAAACTGTTTTTTTGGACAACAAAACGTTGCAAATTTTTCCGGAAAAATGGAGTCAGAAATGGCTTTTCAGTATGCCAAAAAGTCGGAAACATCTCTGGAAGAAAAAAGTCAGAAACAGCTTTTCCAGCAACAAAAAGTCGGAAATACCTCTAATTAGCACCTGCCTAGATGAGTGCCTTAGTAAGTGAAGAAACACCCGATTGGGGCAGAACTGTCACACCAAAAAGTAGGAATTTTTTTCGGAAAAATGGAGTCAGAAACTGTTTTTCCGGACAACTAAAAGTCGGAAATGTTCCCGAAAAATTGAGTCAGAAATGGCTTTTCCGGATGCCAGAAAGTCGGAAACATTTCCGGAGAAATAGAGTCAGAAACGCGTTTTCCGTCAACAAAAAGTCGGAAACACCTCCAATATACACCTCCTTAGATGAGCGCCCTTAGTGAATGAAGAATCAAAAAACTCAATTTCTGGACAAAAAAAGTCGGAAACATTTCCGACAAAATGTCGTCAGAAACGCCGTTTCCGGACAAAAAAAAGTCAGAAAAGTATTTTCCGGATAAAAAGAAGTCAGAAACGGCTTTTCCGGAAAAAAGTTGTCGGAAATGAGTGCCTTAGTAAATGAAAAAACACCCGATTTGGTCAGAACTGTCATATTTTATACTACTCCTATCTCCAACAGTGAACTGAGTCGAGTTTTTACATATGCTATATGAAATGTGTCAACCTATCAATATGCATATGTTTTGGTGTGAATTTACTATCGGAATAAAATTTCTAAGCACGTTTAAGTCTTTCAAATAAGTTAATTTTGACTACTGAGGTTTAAGAGTTCTAGAGGCCGTTTGTGTTTTCAAAGCAGTTAATTGTAAGTGCGGTTACAATTGCATGGAGAGAAAAATTAAAAATCCCTTATTTACATCTTACCCTTTTTCTAATCCTCCCATTTATCCTCTCCTTACTCTCCCTGTAAAATTTTATTAACATTCTTCGTTGTCTGCCTACTGCCTGCCTAAATTTAACTCAACAGGGTTCGTGCAAGCTCTTCGAAATTCAGGACTTTTTAAGGATTTTTTCCGGGAATAAATTCCAAATTTTCACGGTTATTTTCGCTCTCAAGTTTCACGACCAACTAGTATGCGAGTGCACCATCTGCACGGATTACGGAAAAATGACTTATTGGTTTCATGTGATCACTAGTAATATTGTGCATATTAAACCATAACGGTGGCAGTATGATATGCAATATTTTCAACATTATTTGTTAAAAGTAAACCATCTATTACGTCGCAACATTACCGCTTCTTTATTTATAAAATTTGTATAGTTTTGCATAATTTTCAAGCACTTTTTGAGCACTTTTGCTGACTTTGGGCCTTTCAAGGTCTTTTCAAGCACTTTTCAAACGTATTTTTCATTTTAAGCAGTTCTGAACGATTTCAAGCACCTGCACAAACCCTGCTTCAATAAACTTTTATGCTACCTTCTCATTTGTCCATAACTTAGTTCGGCTTCAAACGATAAACCAATAGCTCAGAAAACTTCCCAGATACAAATAATCCAGTTAGCATATCGATGCAAAATGAGAATGAATTTTAAGTTTTATTCATGTAGATCGAAATAAATATTGATACATGTCGCGCATGCAGAGTAAGCAAAGTAAAACACGCTAAAATTTTTACATAGAAAACTGCTGAGACCTATTGCAAATATGGGCAGCTTTTTGGGAATAAAAAGGTCTTTAATGAAGCAATCAAGCAGTCTAAAACCAAATCGAAACAACTGCATCTCTATATGAAGAGTACCGATCGATGATCACTACAGTGCCCCAGCTAAAGATTGTTTAAAAACCAAGTCCTACAAACAGAAGTCCAAACAGCCGAGAGCAACAACCTAAAGAGAATCAACATGGGAAGAGATCACAGTAACTCAAGAAAATGGAAATACTTGGATGAGAATAATGTAACACAGTTTGGATGTCGCATTATTATTGCTATGGTTGTTCCTCTATTTCTGATGGATTAGAGAAAAAACATAACACTGTGCGTCCATTTACTTGCCATCGCTATTTACCTCACATTATTATTTACCAGGAGTTACTATTGCAAGGAAGTTGCTGCCTTAACTTACTAAAAGAGTGCTATTAAGCGGTTCAAGCATGATTTCAACTTGTTTTTAATCATTTTAATGGTTTTATAACAAGGCATTGTTATAAAAATTTACATCGGCCAAATGGCTATGGAAGACATATTTAAAACATTGAGGTAAAAGGGAAGAACAACAGGCTAATCTCAAAAAAAGAAAATGAACTTCAAGGTTTGATTTGGAAAACGTATATTAGTATTATTTATAACTTACCCATTATTTAACAAGCTACATAACATTAATTTAAGGTCCTCTACAGGATGACTTGCATCACACAAATTTTGACCAATATGCCTCACAGCAATGTAAATTTCATTTTCACACACCACAATGGGTCGTTCATTATCACTCACTGCAAATGGACATATTAGCACCACTACATCAGTGCATCCTGCATTCTAGTTAAAATGTCTGGGAAATTCAAAAAATAGCTCATTCATGGCATAAGTGACATTAAGAATTTCAGCTGAATATTCACCAGATAGATGCAATGTACAACACCAGCTGGCAAACTAACCTTATCTCAAACTTCTTAAATCATTCAACTTTTGTTAATATAAATCAAATTTGAAAAGCCTTTTTTAAAAGCAAACAAATTCAAAATGAAAATGCTGGTTTCAAAAACAAAGTAGTTCAAAAATTTCCAACTAATGTTAAAAGACAAACCAGTTTTAAAATAGAATCTAGCTGCACTTTTCGTTACCAGCCCGGAAAAATATCACTAGTTAAAAGTTTTGAAATTGGTTTAACGTAATTCAATTTCACTGTAAATTCGAGCCATGACACATGCATTTTCAGGGAGCTTACTTTACACGATTATAACATACACGGTGCTGCTATTCACATTGCATGAATTGCAGACGCAAAATATCACAAACCAAAACAATTTGTGTTTTGGGTTTCTTTCCTGTTGTTTTTAGGACATCAACCCCACAAATGTATCTTGGGGTTTCCCAATTATTAGGCTTTGTGCTAAAAGACAGGCGCTGCTTAAATGAATTCAGAAGCTTATGTACTAGTGCAAGAGTGTGAATATTTTGTATTGCACAGAGCTGACATAGATAGATTGCTGTGCACTCCAATCCAATTTTGATAATTAGCAGAAGTGACGCTCTCATTGGTCGGCCTTGCTAACTCTGGGTAACTATAGTCAGAGGGCACGCCATGCGAGTTTTACGTACGGCTAATTACAATCCTACCATAACAAATATTTCTTAGCGTTTAGAACTTCCTACGGTCTGGAAACGTCCTTATTATTTTTTTATGTTTCAAAGCTTGTGACAGAGATTTAATAGCGAATTAACAACCGTATCAGTTCTACTGAGAAACGAGAAAGCTACTTCAATCTTTTCTAAATAAACATAATTTAAATCAGTGACTTAGTCGCAGTGACAAATTAAGTATTGCTCGAAGAAACATATAAACAACGCAGAATGGTTTGATTCGCAACAGATCTGACAAAAAAAATATTTAAACACGAACCAAGATTAAAATGTCGAAAGAACTTTATAAGTTGGATGGGAAATCACCATGAATTTCGTCCGAGCACAAATCAGGTGTTGCGTTTTCTAACTTAAGTTAAAAACTTCGGTCACACTGATATTGATAGCAGGAAGCAATAATATCAGTCGAAATCCCCGCTTGGACAGTTGTCATCGCTTCCTCCTGTGATTCTAAATACATCCTAAATTTTAACATTAGTTAGCAGAGGAATCATCTGAAGGGACTTCAGCTGAAATGTGTAGTGTCTTTATAAAAACTTACTACGTTTTTTCCGGTATCCTTATCTTATTGAGTGTTCAAACAGTTCTTTTCTGAACTAGGGAATCAAAGCTATCATCATTGTTAATATGCTTCTTCCAGGAAAATCTAAATGTAAACTTTTAAAGACAATTACTTTGTCGTTCGAAACTTGTTGGCTTAATCCACATAGTGCGAAAAATTGAATAACTGCGTATCAGTTACGGATTTGCTCCCTCAAGTTGCTTTTGTTCCATTTAGCCAAACCAAGAAATTTGCCCGAATAGCAGTACTTGTCCAGATTGGAAGAAATGTTGTTCAAATGGCCCTGCAGGGTCATATCAATATGACTGCTGTCCGTATTGATTGGGAGTCCGTTGTAAAGACTGAAAGACTTGTTGCCCTTCTGGCACACGTTGTGTTCCACGGCCCAATTATAAAAGAATCAGACGTAGTAAAGTCCTCTAGCACAAACGTCATCGAGGTGAGTAAAGGTTTGCTGCTCAGATGGTCAACAGTGTTGTCCATAAAAATGACCATGTCATGTGTCACAGGGCAATGTAGCTACAAGGCGAACGTTCGTGCAGGGCCAAGTTTCATATAACTGTTCCTTTCTCGTCTGGAATCTATTCATTCGCTCAAATGCGATCAACAATTTTGTGGAGTATGAGCACTTTGGCGTTTAATACCTACCACATTATGCCTTGGAGAAAGCAAAAATGCTTTTGAAATATTGGTCTGCATGCGTTTAAGTTAAAACAATATATATTTCCCCCCTTAACATTGCCAAATATTTCTCGAGTTTACTTTAACCTCTACCAGTTCTTTAATATACAAACACATTCAACTTAGTGAAGTTCCATGTTGTTTCAAATCTAAAATATATGCCTTTACCTTCTCAAATTAAACTCAACCAGGTTAGCTCCTTTTCAAGAGTTTGAAAAACTGTAGCAAAAACTTTATGTTTAGAAACTTTGCCACCTGATATAGAGTCAACCTGGGTTTGTCTAATAAAGTAGCAAACTTAAGCAAAGCTAAGCTTTCCTTACTACTCCAAAGTTTTTCGCGGCGCTAGCCCAAAGTTTTCCATATGAAAACATTTTTAAAATTTTTGTCAGTATGAGATGCATGATATCAGAAATAGCCCTTGGGAAACAGCTTTTGCACTTGATGTAGCGAATTTTTTGATAACTGCCCAACCCAAACAACTGTAAGTGATTATAAAAATTAAAATTTAACTTGGTCGGTGTTGTATAAGAAATTGAGAGTAATTGCTCACTTCTCTTAGTTGCCATGATTCTAGCCCGTTCAAGAATGTCAGCTAAATACTTTCTTGTTCTACATAACATTACTTCGAATCTCAATTTGACGAGACACCTGATATATACTGGTTAAAGAAATTCTGTTGTGTTCTGTCACCTTAACATGGTACTGTCGCAATGCGAGGATGATAGGCGTTGGATGAGCGGAAATAAAATGTGGGATATGTGAACGAGATGTGCGGTCAAAATGTAATCTTTTTTAACAAATTATACGCGCCTGTATTTTGACAAAGGAGTATTACATAGTACACTCAGAGCATATGCAGATGGATTTCGACTTTTTTTGTTTAACACTTGAGGAATTATAGTGTACGACTACAACAGTAGCTTGAGCAGGGTGGCAAAGGCTGATAACAATATGGTATCATTTCTAAGCTCAGAAAATAAAAGTCATTTGCATGTTGTTAAATACTCTAGTGTGTAATAGCATAGACGTGTTCTGAGATAGGACCGCATGCGCTGATAAGAGGCAATGATATTTTGGTCATAGTAAGAGAGGTGGAGGGGAGTTACTTTCCTGACAATAGTTGCCATTTACATGACTCTATTGGAGAGCTTTTGAAGTTGATGATAAATTAAAAATTTCATACTGGCTCATTCATAGCATTACATGGTGAGGAATGTAATATGTGAGTACAAAGATGGTCAAAGTGGTTTGACTTGTCCACTTCTTAAACAAAGGTGTTTATTAACACTATAAAAAGGGATGAGTGATAGGAAAAGATGACCAGTATTAAAACTAAAATAGTTAAAAATGAAACTGTGGTTAAAGATTAATTTGTGATGAATGCGTGAGCCAAGTGGGGTGTAACACGTCTTCCATCGAGCTACTGAATGAGTTTTGTAAGAGGCTGACCTACATGTTGGAGGCAAGACTATTTTTACATGGTAAACGTTAAGCATTAGATTTGTTACAGGGGAGCCTTCGCATCATCACTTAAATTTAAGACTGTATACACATATAGCATAGAGAGGTTGAATTTAGCCACTTAGCAGAAACAACCACTGAGGCGGAATTTTGAAAGCTCTTGTGTTCACGCATGTTGCTCTGGCCATATTAGCGACCATGTTCAAACAAAGCGTTGTCCTGTGAAAACACTAGAAGCTAATTTGAAGACATACGGACTTTGGAATCTTTAAATACCTATGTATCACTTGTTTTCTTGTCAATGTTTTTTTTATGGTAAGGAGTTGGAAAAAAGCGTAAATGATAAACTTTTATCTACAGAAACGTACGGTGTTTACTTCAATGTTGTGTTTTCATAGGCTGCTCTTCAGTATGTTACGGCACGCTCCTTGCCATCACGTTTTTCTTCTGGGTCGTTATTACAAATAATACAAATCTTTAACATAATCAGGCCTTTTCGATTGTGATTGGCGACAGCGTTTTGCTACAAAAACTGTTTTCAAACCTTTACTCATCTCCAGAACGTTTTATTTGAATGCCTCATGATATTATCTTTCGATTCATGTATTTTGTTTTGGTTAACACGAGTTATTTTGTATGAAAATCCATATTTATACATGCCATATTTACTGTAGCTGCAAGATACGGAAGTGTTGAAAATACAATCAAAACTACAAAAAAACTAGCAAGAATCTCGAAGAACTACATATTAAATTGCTTTGCTTACTGCATAAAGATATTTGCTTTAAATCTCATGAAAAAAGTTTTAAAGAAACGTCTTTTTCTACGATCGCTAAGATTCTGTTTATGCTGTAGTATATATGGCCTCATTATATGTTTATCGATTCCAGAAGACCAGAAGTGAGCAAGTGTTTGACCTCTATCTGGCAAATCTCCCCCACTTTGATGAAGACTTTAGCGCAAAGTGATTTCTGTTTCTTTAAGGTCAAGACACACCGGACGCAATCCGGCAACGTGACGCGATTTTTCTGCTTTCATTAACTTGTAACTTTGATTCTACATGAGATGTTCCAGATTTTCAAAAACGATATAATATTTTCAGTTATTTAGTCTACATTTCATATAAAATTTTCTTCCATGGATAGATTTATTCGATTTAAAAATTAGAAAAATCGTGTCGCTTTGCCGAATCGCGTACGTTGTGTCTTGGCCCCGTAAAGGCCGAGATACACCGGACGCGATTTGGCGACGTGACGCAATTGTTCGACTTTCATATACTGATAATTTTGGTAAAAAATGAGATTTTCCGGATATTCAAAGGCGATATAATATTTTTATTCATTTAGTCTGCATATATCTTGTAAAATTTTCTTAATTCCATTGATAGACTTATTCGCGTCTAAAATATGAAAGATCGGGTCGCGTTGCCGAATCTCGTCCGGTGTGTCTGGGCTGGCACACACCAGACGCGATTCGGCAACGCGATGCAATTTTGTAAATTTTGAAAGCGAATAAATCTATCCATGAAAGAAAAGTGTAAAAGACATGCGGAGAAAATTACTAAGAATGTTATATCGTCTTTAATTATGTGGAGAATCAGAACTGGAATCAAAGTTACCAGTCAATGAAAGTTGAAAAATCGCGTCCTGTGTCAGTCAGCCTTTAAGGGGGCCAGTTCCGAGACATGTGGCTCCAAAGCCTGTGCAGAAGTTGCTGGCTGCGTGCGATAATTGATTAAATTCGTATGACAGATAAAAGAGCTCATAAAAGTAGTTCTATTCAACAGATATACCTCAAATTTTCACTTTGGATGGCAAACTAAACTGGTTTTATTCATACGCAAAATGTGCGTCAAGTCACATCGGGCATCATCAGTTTTAAATGAATATTATACTAGATAAACGAGAACTGATAAAGGTGTTTAAAATTTTAAAGGGCATGGCGCAAAATTACATAAAAATACTGTTCCATAGTAGTGATAAAAGGGGGATTCTGGGACAAATTTGCATAATTGCTAGGGGTGGTCATTAAATTTGTATATTTTACTATTGCAAATAAGGGGGACCCCTAACATTTATGCAAATTATGTTGAACATGTTTAAACATGCCTAGAAGGATAAATTTCTATTACAAATTTTACAATAGGAATCGTACGACAAATTTTTAATAATTAGTATAAATTACTATAACAATTTTCACTTGGGGATTCTGCGACAAATTTGCATAATAGGCCACGCCCCCTTTTTGTTAACGGTCACGATTAATTATAAGACATTTTTGTTAACGGTCACAATTAATTATAAGATTTCACTTTATTTTGAAAATAGTATAAAATGCTATTACATATCAGGCATGCCTAAACATGTTTATATAATTTGCATATTGTTCCCATGACTGCACAATAATAAAGTTACTCCAGAGAAAACAATCAGAGAGACACTTTTAGAACTCGTTGATTAAAAAGAAATTAAATACACTAAAAATTATATTAAGAGCAAAAGAAGAGACATTTGAACAAATTCTTAAAGATTACAAAAGAGAAAAGCTTTTAGAAACAAATGAAATGTTAGCTGATACAGTTGTTGGTAAATTGTCAGAACTTTTACAACATCTTGACAACAAGTTTCTATACTTTTAAAGGTATAGAAACCAAAACCACTTGTCAACTTTTATGCTACACCCTAGTAGGGTACATTTTCATTCACCTTGTCTTTGAAATTAACCAGACCATCACTCATCACAAATATCTTACATAACACATTTGCTGACGTGGCTTTTTTTACAATTTCAAGAAGAATTCCATTTTGAGTATTCATTTTTTTCTTTCCGGATCCAACAAGTTTTTATCGCGTATCGTTTTAAGATCAATTACCAACGTACACTTATCTTTAAAGAATTGTCTTAAAGTCATGTTAGAATCATAGTTTTGAAAAAATCTTTTTGCTTCCGGGTACAAGTCTTTTTTTTTATTCCTTTACTATAAACACAATTTGGGACTCCTACAATCGTAACTTTAACAGATTCTATTTTTGGGGATAAATATTCTTCACTATCCGTTACAGTTTTATTTCTAAATAACATTACAATAGCGGTGATACTTTTTTTAGGAAAGTTTATAGTTTCATTAATTAAAGTACTTGATTTATCACACTCTTCAGTTTTCATCAAAATAGCATGTTCAAAACTTAAACTTCTTCCAGCATCATCCCCAGAAATGACTTGGCCTACTAAAGTTTTATTTTCAATCGGTTCATATTCCAACTCAATATTTTCTTGCGTGTAACCTGCCACACTTTGCCCAGATTGTGCTACCATGATACTTGAAGCTTTTGGCAATGTAATTTTAAACTGAAAATTATGCCCCATTGAGAAAGATGAATATAGACCATGATCATCTATATTTTTATCAGGTTTTATTTTTTGTTTTGTTCCATGAATTGAAGCTATCAAAGCATCTGACACTTTTGGAGATGTTCCCGTTTTTGCGCCATCATCAGAACCGGAAATCAACTTCCTCGTATTTTCGTTACAAATTCCATAGTCTACAAGTTCAATTCGAACATGTTCCGCTAGCCACAAGTCTTTGTAACCTTCCAGCTAACTTTGTCCATTTTTATTATAAACATTTTCACCTCCAACACTTACAGTTATTTTTTCTTCAAGTAGTTTTCCAAGATTATTTAAGAACCAAGACCTATCCTTCTCATTTTTAAATTCACAAGTTCTAGGAGTAACTTTCTTATCTTTGCGAATCCGAGTAAAAGTCCAAAACTCTTAAGATTTAAACTGACAGAACAATATATTTTACACTTATTCGTATACGGAAGTTTTTCTAGGTGAATATTTTGCTTTTTTAATTCTTTTTGAATGTCATCAATTGTAAGATATCCCCCCGGAAGTAAAAGCGCCATATCGTCTTTAGTAATAAAGTTATTTTCTCGAGGTATTATGCTTTTGTAATTCCAGAGTATTGAAGCTGATTTGAGAAATAACCTAGAACTTGAAGTTGTTTGAATTCTTGTGTCTATGTGAAGTTCTTTGTGATTATTGTAAATAAATACAGTAAGTTTATTCATTTATTTTAAAATAAATGAGTGAAAAATACTACAAAGCCGTGTACGCTAAAAATTATAAAAAAACAATGGAAATCTATAACATGCAAGTACAAAAACTCAAAGACGATTTTTTCAAAAATATCCAAATGCTGACATAAGCGAATTTGAATTTAATGTTATCATTGACCCAGAAACATTGAAATTTAATACAAGTATAGACTATGATGTCACAGATGACTATAGAACAGACATTACTTAAAGTACATTCAAAGATAAAAACTCTTATGCTTTATACTGGACTCCTAGAATTTCGAACTCTAGAGGAACAATAACTGGGTTAAAACTTGAAAACAACAACACAGACTTTGAAAACTTTGACATTTATGTAAATGAATCAGATCATTTCAAGTGTAATCTTCATCCACTTAACATCAAGTGGGGAAATCCAAGTGATAACGTTACCAAATCGAAGTTGAACTATCTTGAAGATTCTTATTTTACTAGTTTAGTTGCTGCTTATGTTTTATCTTATAAATCTGGATTTCCCGTGGAACACATCAATACAAAAAGTTAACCTAAAATTATTTCAAGTATTGCAAAGTATTACTTTTATTATCATATGAAGAGGTTCTTGAGATACCCTGATAAGTTAAGTGCTTATATCAACAAAAATAAAATTAAGCTTATACAAGAGAGTATACCTACAAAGAAAATATGGAAATATAAATTAAAACGCACAAAAGAGCCTCTAAGTTATTTGAAAAAACCTGATTTCAAACCTACTTTCTACAACTGTTTTTGAAAAATAATTCTCTCAATACGCGTTAAAAAAATCATCAAAATCACCAGAAAATTTTCTGGCCACAAATTTGTCTAATTTATTTCTGAAAAAAATATTATTTAAAAACATTTTCACGTGCCGCTTTTTGTTAATTTGTCACGTTTTACCTTGTCTTAACATTTAGTCACAATTAAAATACAACGATTTTAAAGACTTAAAAGCAAATCATTGATCATGGAAAAACCGTGCAAATACTTGTTGCGCTCGCCGTACAAATCGATTGAAATGCTCATCGCGTATAAGATAAAATCTACGTGGAACCGTTCGTCAAACATGAGCACCACATCAATACTGTTTTTCGAAAACGCAGACGCTTTAATAGCCTACTGCAATAAGAGAGCAGAAACCCCAAAAATGGAATGCCCGATCGTCGATGCTATACACCATATCATTCAAAGATCGAATAATTCCGAGGAATCACATAAGATTTTGGAAACAGACAAAGACATTAAGAAAAAAAAGAAGGAGAAGCGAGAAAGCTTTGCAACATGTATCAGCAGGCAAAAAAAGAAGCCGAAAAAGCCGACAAGCTCATGAATCCTAAAATCGATGGGGAAGAACAGAAAGAAGCGGCAGATTTACTCATCGCTAAAAAATTAATTCTAAAAGCAATTCAATGCAAATATCCCGTCAAAAGTTTCGAGTATTACGATTTGATTGTAAACAAAACCAAAGAATATCCTGTAGGCGACACTTTAAAAATGAAAAATCGTTGTAAATGCGATAATTATATCCTCGCTTATTTTGCTAAGCAATAAATTTTGCAAAAACGAAACTCTCGTCTCATTTAATTTTCTCTATCTTTTCACGATTTTTAAAATCAAAATTTGTGCCACGTCATTTTCAATTTTTTTAAAGGAAATTCACGACCAACAATAAATTGGCGTCATTTTGATTTTAAAACGGGAAATTCATGTCACTCACAGCACTTTGAATTTTAAAAGGCTAATTTCATGGCATTTTGACTTTTAAAAACAATTTTAAAAACAGGAAATTCATGTCACTAATAGCATTTTGATTTTGAAAAGGCGAATTTCACGGCTTTTTGATTTGCAAAAGCATAAATACGCGGGCACATTCGCACCAAACCAAACACAATCACGATGATGTTATTCACAACCGAAAACGATCTTGTCGACTGGTGCAGACGAAGAGCTCAACACAGCATCAAATTGAAACCTGTCATTTATCAACACTACATGAAATCATTCATCTTGGATGCACAAGTGAAAAGAAACTTGGCGCGATGTTCAGGATTGTCTCGACGCAGAATGTGCCTATTACAACAACATGATCGACCACGAATAACTCTTGGTCCCGTTCAAAATATAAAAAAGAAGAGTTTCCAAAACTACATAGCAAGCATCCACGATCTTTACAAAACATTCGTCAATACGTGCAACCAAGTAGACACGAAACTTTTCGATTATTGTAAACATCAAATGGACAATCCGGTTTGCAAACTATTAGAACTATATGATTTTAATTATCAACTTGAGCCATTTGAAAAGAACCGTCAATAAATGCATCAACGTGTCAATCGTATGTCATTTAATACTGGCTTGTATCCAAATCGCGTGCATTTAACGGTCGATCGGCTCCCGCTTGTGTCAACAAGAGGTGGTCGGGCAAAGCGACGCATCCGAAAAGCTTTGAAAAAAGCAAAGTAGGCACGATTTTTGTTCAAAAAGCCATCTCAGCCTTAATTCGAGCTTTGAAGCAACGAAAAGCTATGAATATTTTTTTGAAAAGTGCAAAAAGCTCGAGAAACAAACCAGTTTGCAAAATTTCAACAAAAAATTACCAATTCGCTCATCATTATGCAAACCCATCAATCAACGTCAATCATCTACCCACAGTCGCTTGCTCCGCCTCTCGGGACTACTTAAGCGCAAACGCGAGCCAAATCGAGTCATTCGGCTCAACCAAGGTTTAGGGTACCGAGCTTGCTGGACGAAACGTATGCACGACGACTCTTGTCGTGCGTACATATATATAAATAAATGAGTATATAGATAAACATATACACTGATATATACTAGCCATCATAAACATTGGCACGACAAGCTTTTTTTAGATGTCGTCCATGTGTAAACGTGGCGAATAAACATCAGCATAAGGTTCTTTATGCTATGTGTGTGTGTCCAATCCAACAACCCTAACATCAACTCTTCGTCGTCTAATCCAACTACCCTAACCCAACTCGTTCTCTCTCGTACAACCCCCCACCCAAAAAAAAGTATTTCGCTCTCTCTCACGCAAATTAGACATCCCAAGCCACCATCTCTCACACGTACAATCTCATGCATATTAGCACTTCTGAACGATCCTTTTCAAATCTGACCATCTCATTGGTTGCTTGCATCGATCGTTTGGAGCCAACTCATTATGCAAAAAGCACTCCCCTAGGAAATCACCCGATTTTACCCCTTTTTTGCTGACTCAGCGAAAATACGTAATAGTAGCTTATACTAAATTACGGCTTAGCGACCGCTCCTTAAACCAAAAAAAGGTTACTACTACAATGATGAATCCTTTGATTCCCTAGTTCAGAAAAGAACTGTTTGAACACTCAATAGGATAAAAATATCAGAAAAACGTAGAAAGTATTTAAAAAAACACGACACATTTCAGCCGAAGTCTCTTCAGATGATTCCTCTGCTAACTAATGTTAAAATTTAGCTTGTATTTAGACTGAAGGGAGGAAGCGATGAAAACTGTCCAAGCAAGGGATTTGGACTGATGTCATTGTTTCTTGCTATCAATATCAGCATAACCGAAGTTTTAACTTTAGTTAGGAAACACAACACCTGTACAGTGCTCCGACGAAATGCATTCTGTTTTTGTATCCAACTTATAAAGTTCCTTCTGCCATTTTAATCTTGTTCCGTGTTTAAATAGTTCTTTTCAGATCGGTTGGGAATCAAACCTTTCTTCGTTGTTTATATGTTTTTTATCGAGCAGTACTTAATTTATCACTGCGACTAAGTCACTGATATAAATTACATTTATTTAGAAAAGATTGAAGGAGCTTTCTCATTTATCAGTAAAACTGATACAATTGTTGATTCACTATCAAATTTCTGCCCCAAGCTTTGAAACATAGAAGAATAATAGGGATGTTTTCACCCTGTAGGAAGTTCTGACCACTAAGAAATCTTTGTTATGGTAAGATTGTAATTAACCATGCGTAAAACTCGCATGGTGTGCCTTGTGACTAGTTATCCAAACTTAGCAAGGCCAACCAATGAGAGCATCACTTATGCTCTCATTTACCATATTGGTTCGGAGTGCACGGCAATTGTTTTATGTCAGCTCTGGGGCAATAGAAAATATTCACACTCTGGCACAAGTACATAAGCTTCTGAATTCATTTAAGGAGCACCTGTCTTTTAGCAAAAAGCCTAATAGTTCGAAAACCCCAAGACATATTTGTGACCATGGCGTCCTAAAAACGACAGGAAATAAACCCAAAACACAAATTGTTATAGTTCGTGATTTTTCACGTCTGCAATTCATGTAATGTGAATGAGAGCCCCGTGTCGGCTATAAACGGGTAAGGTAAGCTCGCTTAAATTGTATGTGTCGTCGAATTTACAGTGAAATTGAAATTGCATTAAACCTGTATCAAAAGTTTCAACTAGTAAGATTTTTTGAGACTGGTAATAAAAATTAGAGCTACATTATATTTTAAAACTAGTTTGTCTTTTAATATTACTTGGAAATTTTTTGAAGCACTTTTGTTTTTGAAACCAGCATTCTCATTTTGAATATTTTTCATTATTAGAGAGCATTTTTCAATTTGATTAGTATGAAGGAAAGTTGAATTATTTAAGGGGTTTGGGATGAGGTCAGGGCTGGGTTACAAGATTGTAATAAGGCATAAAGTGCTTAATTGCTGCAAAACTTCAGCGAGGCAGCACACTATTTTGAATATGTATTGTTGGACCCAGTTTTCTTGTCATAGGTTTAGTAGAGCTGAATCGAATCTTGATTTTTGCGTCTATTATCGTTGGTCGGGGGTTGGGTTGAAGATTGATGCAACCTCAGATGCAGGCGACCAGGCAGGGCTTAAAAAGAGGCATGGCACTATTTCAAGAAGCGACACGAATTATACTCAAACTTGCAATTGCATTGCTGGAAACCTGTTTTAACCAATAACATCAAACACAGATTAGTGCTTTTACATGAGATGTCACATCGTTAAATAACGTTTGGCAATTAAGTTTCTTTGACAAAATAGTGATTGCAAATATGGCATTGTGTTCGAATGCAAATTTCCTTCAAGGCGACGAGCGTTTTGATGCTGTATGCGGAGGTAGCGATACGCTTTCCATAGTTTATTGGCTTTGTTAACGGCCCGTAAGAAGCGTTTAAGTGCATGCATAGCGACGGCACTAAGTAACAGATTTTTACAAGGCAATAGAATGCATTTGAAAGCAGCAGATCAGGGCTTAACTAAGTTAATTTGTTTGCCAACTGGTGTTGTACAGTGCATATATCTGTTAAAGACTCGGTAGAAATTCTAAATGCCATGAATGCACTATATTTGGAAATTCCCTGACCTTTTGACCAGAATGCTGGATTGACTAATGGAGTGGTGCTAATATGTCCATTGTAGTGAGTGATGATGAACCACCGATTTAAGAGAAATTTGTCTGATTCAAGTCATCCGGTAGATTACAGTTATGTAGCTTGTTAATTATATGTAGCTTGTAAATTAATGAGTGGATTATAAATAATACTACTATACATTATCGAAATCTCAACTTGAAGTTCATTTTCCTTTCTTGAGATTAGCCTGTTGCTCTTGCCTTTTTCCTGAAGGCTTTAAATATGTCTTCTATTGCCATTTGGTCGGTGTAAAATTAAATAAGAATGCCATGTTATAAAACCATTAAAATGATTAAAAACAAGTTGGAATCTTGTTATGCTTGATCTGCTTAATTGCACTTTCTTTAGTAAGTTAAGGCAGCAATTTCTTTCCAATAACAACTCCTGGTCAACAATAACTTGAGGTAATAAGCGAAGGCAAGTAAATGTGTGCATAGTGTCATGTTTTTATTTAATCCATAAGAAATAGAGGGACAATTGCAGCAGTATTAATGCAACATCCAAACTGTGTTACATTATTCTCATCCAGGTATGTCCATTTTCTTCAGTTAAAGTGATCGCTTGCCTTGTTGATTCTGGTTAGGTTGTTTACACTCTCAGGTGTTTGGACTTCTGTTTGTAGGTCTTGGTTTTTGTTGCAAGCCTTATAAGGCATGCAACTTTTATATAGCTTAAATTTCGTGTCTGTCCAAGTGTCGGTGTGGTGTCGTAGCGGTTGTTCGTGTGATACTCAATCACGTGGCATAAATGTAAAATACGGTAAATATTGAGTTTTTCCGAGAAGTGTTTTCTAGCAAAATAAGCATAATTCAATTTGCGCTTGTTTCGGCTTTTGCACTTAACTGAAAGGGACAGTTCTGCTACCGTAAATAGAGAACTACGCGAGGAGTCGTTCGCGCGAAAAACTACGGTTCTTTTCGCTTCAGAACCTGTAAAATCGGATTTACATGTTTGTGTGAGCGGATCGAGTTCGATAGAGTAAATTTGATTCAGGTATGTTCACTTGAAATCAACTCATATTTATCACTTAGTGATGCAACAAGCTAATTATATGAAAATTTGATGAAACAATCCAGCTACACTGCCAAGAAAAGTGAAAATGGCTCGCAAGGTACATTGAACCCTTAGTAATTGGATATGACCCATGTGTGCATACGCCTATGTATTACACAGCCAATTATTATCATAATTGAGCCATCAGTGTGCACTCTTCGCGAGTCAATTTCGCCCCTTTTACGCAGCAGGTGGATTGTTTCATCAAATTTCCATATGATTATCTTATCGATCACTAAGGGTATATTTTAGGTTGATTCATGGTTGATTTCAAGTGAACATATTCGTCATATACTTGAAACAAACTTGCTTACTAAAGCCCAATGCGCTCATGCCAATATGTAAATACGATTTTAAAGCTATGGAGCCGAAAGAACGGCAATTTTTTGCTCAAACTCTCCTAGCATGATTCATCATCTGTGATAAAAGAATCAGTCCGATTGGCAACATGCAAAAGCCAAAAAACCCCAAAAACTATGATTCTGTAATACGAATCCATACAAAAGTGGAGATTGGGGTTGTCAACAAACATGCAATTTGCACATTTTTACTTCTGCTTTCACTTTTGATGCATGTGATTTTATTAGCAGTTGCGATATCAGTTTACTGCATGTAATTCAAATGGGCTTCATAGCCCTGCCAGGCAAAAATCATTTTGGAATGCGTGCATCTTTAATGACATCAAAATAGTTCATTCTGACTGTGGTACTGTTGGAATGCCACTATTCGCACCTCAGCGTGTCATTCACAATGAGGGACTGGCTTCAGTGGCGGTTGTATAAAACTTTCAACTACGTTTTAATTATGATTTTGTAGTTAAAATGTTGTTATAACTTGAACAGGCGATTCTGATTGGTTGATAATCGTATCTTACTGCAGTTAACTTTAACAACGGTTTTATACGACCGGCCTCTGTTCATTTAACGCCTTTGTTAGAAGTTGGCATTCAACAGTACGCTCTGCGTACCTATTTTTAAACAATCTTGAAGCTCGTTCTCTACTACGCGAATTTTTTGGCGTGAAGAAGAATTCTGGCAACATGACTGGCCTGTTTTCGATTTTTTCGCTGCAAATTATTTTGCTAGCCAATCACGTAACTGCATTTATTTTTGCTGGAAAAAATCCGCATAGTGGAGAACAGGCTAAGCTCGTGCACTGTAGTGATCAACGATCGGTAGTCTTCGTGGAGATGCAGTTGTTTCGATTTCGGCTTAGACTGTTTGTATTGCTTCATTAAGAGCCTCTTTATTCCCAAAAAGTTGCCCATATTTTCAATAGGTCTGAGCGATTTTTGCTGTTAAAATTTTACCGTATTTTATATTCCTTTCAGTCCATCCGTTGGCATATTTGAATATTTATTTAGATCTATATGAGTAAAACTTAAAATCCAGTCTCATTTTGCATCGATATGCTAACTAGATTATTTGTATGATAGAGGATTTCTGAGCAATAGGCTTATCGTTCAAAGCCTGACTACAGTTATTGACAACAGACAAGGTAGCAAAAAAATTGATTAAGCCAGGTTTGTGCATGTGCTTGAAATCGTTCAGAGATGCTTAAATTGAAAAATACGTTTGAAAAGCGTTTGAAAAGTCCTTGAAAAGCCAAAAGTCAGCGAAAGGGCTCAAAAAGTGCTTGAAAATTACGCAAAACTATAGAAATTTTGTAATTAAAATGCGGTAATATTCCAACGTAATAGGTGGTTTAGCTTGAACAAATAATGTTGAAAATATTGCATATCACACTGCCACCGTTATGGTTTAATATGAACAATATTATTACTGATCACATGAAACCAATAAGTCATTTTTCTGCCATCTGTTTAGATGGTGCATTCGCATACTCGTTGGTCGTGAACCTTGAGACCTGAAATAACCGTGAAAATCTGGAGTTTTTTCCGGGAAAAACCCTTAAAAAGTCTTGAATATTGAAGAGCTTAAACCTGCACGAACCCTGATAAGTAAAATTTAGGCAGGCAGTAGGCACACAACGAAAAATGTTAATAAACTTTTACAGGGGGAGTAAGAGAGGATAAATGGGGGAAATTAGGAAAAAGGTAAGATGTAAATATGGGATTTTTAATTTTTTCTCTCCAGGCAATTGTTACTGCACTTACAATTAACCGCTTTGAAAACACAAAGTGTCTAAAAGTGTTAAACCTCACTAGTAGAAACAAACTGGTTTGAAAGACTTAAACTTGTTTAGAAATTTTAGTCCGATAGTAAATTCAAACCATAACATATGCATATTGATACGTTGACACATTTCATGAAGCATTTCAAAAAACTTGGCTCAGTTCACTGTTAGAGAAACTTTAAAAAAATTTGTTTCCCATTTTTTTGCTCGATATGATAAAAACACATGCAGATTCTTCAATCTGGGACTTACTAAATTTTGCTTTCAGTTTTCAATTATAGTACTCATCAAAACAAACTCTACCAAATGGCATGGTGTCATTTTAAATTAGTTTCAGGAGAGAATTTACAAAAGGTTTTCACAAAAATTCTGCGGGTCTACTGCGGAGAGAGTCTTTGGGTTTGGATTCAGCGTGTTTGAGAGAGGATATCTTTGCAAGAATTTAGTACCATTATATGCTTTATGTTAAATGCTCTCTAAGCATAATTTTGTTGAAAGAAATCTGGAGTTTTTGGCTATTTTTAAAACAGGGAACGTGGAATAACGGAAGGATATCGAAAAAGTATAGCAATAGGGAAGAGAAAGGAGATGGACAAGAAATGCACGGCAAATGTCCGAGGAATGACTGAGGAATTACTGGTGAATCATTGGATAACAGAAAATTATATATAGTGAAGCCAAAATAAACCGGCATGAGCTAGGAAGGCCCACATTATTTATTGTGCTTTCTAAACCATGCTGAAAAGGCAGTCTACAAAAAAGTTTTTTATATTATTCACAAAGTAAAAATTTGTTGTAATGATTGTTTGATATTCAGTGGTTCATATGAGAATGATGCCATAGCATATCGTAGAAATATTTGCATACGTTGTTTCACTTGTAGGAGAAAATATTTGAAAGGCGATAGCACTCACGCACTGTATGTTGACATTTTAATTGTTCGCCAAATGTTGAAGTGCCATAAGAAAGTACTTATACAATATAAATCATATAAGGTACCATTAAAAATCTATAATTCTTGTATTCTGTCTTTCCATGTGATTACCCTTACACAAGAAAGATATGTTGATTGCAGACATGTCCAAATTAAACATAAAAGAAGACATTTCCCAGTTCAGTTTGAGGTACTGGTGTTAAATTCTTCATGATAAAAGTACCTTTCCCAACAGTGTTTGGACAAACAACGAAAAAAATCGAGCTTGATTTCCTGCAAAAAACATATTGGAGAGATTTAGATTGACGTTAACGGTGAACCGCTGACTGGAAACGGCAAAGTGTAAGTCGCATTATAGAGTCAACATTGTCAGTTGTTTGATGTTATGAAAACCTATATCATAAAGTGAAGCGCGATTTTGCAACTTTGCTCGATAAAACTGTTGGTATTAAAATCAAATGTGATATAATGTTTGCCGTTAGCAGTTATAGAGGTTCGCCGAGATCGTCACTGTAAAAATACCTACTGCAGCAGAGCTGAGCAGTATATTTAAAAAGCTAGAGTTACGAGAGGTGAAATACGAACACAGGAGTAGCTATCCCAGAGAAATGAGCAAGTTTGATGAATATCGTCGGGTCAAGAACAGCGCCGCCGCCAGGGAAAATTTCCATATATAAAAATAACTGGATATCGAACCAATAAAGGAATTTCTAATATAAACCAAAGATGTAGTCAGAGTATGAACCAATCAGCGAACGTTGCAGTTTCCTTGTTAGTGCTACGTTGTGAAACGCGACTATGCTCTCAATTAAACGGACTGGAATTATAGCTTGACGATTTCAGTCCGCAAGTAGGCCATGTTACAACTAAGCTTGCGATATCCTATTTTCAAACTTTTCCTCTCGTATGCAATTGCTTGGTGAAACACCAAAAGTGAAGACAAAAATCTAAAACATCTTCAAAGTGCTAGAAAGAGACAAAAAACCTATAATTACTGTACAAATATAATGTTTAGCTAGTTAAACAAAAAAATATTATTAATAACCGTGTATCGTTGGATCTGGATGTGAATGTGGCGCACACGCTAGCAATGTCACCATATAGATATCAGGACTTTCAGGGAGTTATGTTTCAAGATCCAGTCTTAATTATTTGAAAAGACACATCATGCTTGTAGGTTAGCCAGATCGTCAATTAGCATGTCAAGCAAAATTTCAGGCTTATAGTTTGCTTGCTTCTACGTCAACTGCCATGTACGCCTATATAGTTTACGTATTTTTCTAATAGCTATATTATTAATAATATTATTAATATGCGACACAACTAGCCAGTAGACTGAAAAAGGCCGATTCTGGGACAATAACCCAAACCCCCATTTCATACCAACAAATCAACTTAGGGTCTTTATCTTAAACCCCCACTCTATCTTATTTTCAAATACCTCTTTTTTCCGCCTCCCAACTTAAACCCCGATTTTGTCTTATTTTCAAGTACCTCTTTATTTAGCTCACAAAAGTCAATTCTTTGACTAAGATTTTTTTTTCTCTCTAAAGTAGTTTTGACTGAAATTTTTTTAAACTTTTTTTGTTCCAAAACTGTGTTTTCAGACAAAAAAAGAAAGATCAAAAATCCACTAAGATAGTTTAAAAACAAGATCAAAAATGACTTTACTCCAACAAAGAGAAACAGAAAAGTAAAAAATTATATAATAAATAAGGACTTCTTAAATTGATTTTATTTTTTGAATGCACAACAGAAAAGTAAAAAATTATATAATAAATAAGGAATTCTTGGTCCTCAAAGAAAAACAGAAAAGTAAAAAAATTATATAGTAAATAAGGACTTCTTGGTCCTAATTTAACTATTTTTAACTTAGGACCATGACGTCCCAAGACAAAAAAGAAATTAA
>JAOBYK011094197.1:0-23285 GCA_025434845.1 Phenganax subtilis | reverse complement strand
CTTTGGACTTTCCTGTTGACTCTTGAGCTTCCATTGGACATCAGCACAGCACAAGCGAGTTTTAAGCGAGCTTGAAAACGAGTTTTGGGCGAGCTTTAAGCGAGCTTAAGAGGTCCCTGTCTTATCTGCTATTTTACGTCATAAAGCTTGCTTGAGGCTCGATCCTTGCGCTGCCGTTTGCATGACTATCCAGCCATTAGACAAGCCATTAAGCAAACACAGCTGTGGCCATCTAGCCATACAATTTACATTAATGGCTATCCAGCCATGAGACAGCCATACAATTTACATTGATGGCTATCCAGCCATGAGACAAACAAAGCAAACACAGCTTTGGCTCTCCAGCCATACTATTTACATTAATGGCTACCCAGCCATGACACAAGCAAAGCAAACCAATTTTGAAGCCAATAGAACCACAATTGAAATCACCATTGAAAATCACTAGAAATCACATCTAAAATCAATAGAACAACCTTTGAAATCACCATTGAAAATCAATAGAAATCTCGTCTAGAATCAATAGAAATCACCATTGAAAATCAATAGAAATCATTCTTAAACATCAATAGAAAATCAAGATTTGTTGCGATTAAAAATCAATAGAAATTTTGCTATCAAGTTCAGCATTTCTATTGAAAACATTGCGAAACTAGCTGTTTCCATCGCTATTGATTTTTCCTTTGAAATCAATAGATCTACTGAAAAAATTGGTCGTGGAGAGTATGGGGAAGCTGCGCTCGTCGAACTTGCCTCCTTGAAACAAGGAGTGAAAGTAGCCTGGCAATTGAATTGCAATTGATCTCCTTCGAGCAGTTGTCTCCGTGCACGCATACTTCGTACTCGCGCAAATCCACCCCCTGCATACACAAACAATGCAGCAAGTTGCACAAAACCTCGCAAGTCCACGAAGATCCTTTGACGATGGAAGGTTCTGCAAAGTATATGGCGCAAAGATGCCCGTGACAGATAGCCGCCGTCACATCCAGATTCGGGCGGTGCATTGTACCCAAATGCTTCGACATTAGGGCTTCAGACCGTGGAAGATTTCGATCTGTCCATGGAATCAATAATGATTGTTAATGTCTTCTGCCCGGAAACATTTTTGCCCGGAAACATTTTTGCCCAGCCGAGAGGCAGCCCTGAGATCCCAATAGTAAACTCTGTCGTTGTACTGGCATTGCAAATGACGGGACCACATGCGGGATTGGGCATCTGCCGCTGCGCGATTGTAGATGCATTTCTTGATGTTCCGCCTTGAATATTCGCAAATAGTCCATGTATGTTCCAGGGCGGAGCATCCTGACAAGGGAGGCAGAGTGCTCATCGCGCTTGTCATCTCTCTTTTTGTTGAGGCGAGGTCGCTTCCTTTTAAACCTCCTGAATCGGAGAGCTTTGCATTTTTGGGTTGCGCCTCCATAGCTGTCAGCAGAAGTCTCAGGAACTGAACCTGTCGCCTTGCAATACAAACCATACAAAAAGTCATGTATGAGCCGGCGCTTTGTAGAGACTTCACTGTCTCCAAACCATTTCGCTTTGGATGTTTTGCGTCCATCTGCATATGGGGCATCCAGCTTAGCACGGATTGCTTTCCGCATCTTGGTGAGTCGCTCAGTGCCAATGCCCAACAGCCTAGATAAACCAGCCAAGCATACTTTGTGACCAAACAGCTGCATCAGTCTCACATGCCGTTGCTTTGTGCTGGATGGCGCCGCGTCAGTGGCACTATGACGCCGAGTAAGGATGTTGAAAACCTGAGAACTTGTCAGGCAGGTACCGAGCAGCGAGACCGCAGGAGAAACTGAAAGTTGGCTAGAAACGGAAAATGTTAAAGCCATTTTGCTCAACAATGTGGCTGTCAGGTCAGCATCAACTTTATGCATGGTGCGCAAAGTCTTGCGAAGCTGCAGAACTTCATTGAACACAGCTGGCTGGCGGAATGGAATGAAGCAGTTCCTTTTCACAATACCTTTGCCTTTGTTGAAGCATCTGCAACATGAGTTCGCCACACAGCGAAGGCTTCGGGTCAGATCACTATATACTGAGGCTAGTTCCAATGCCGACATTTTCCGCTTGCAAGAGGGCCGTGTCTTTGATACCACACTGGTCTCATCAGGCGCAGGCAGCGGCTGAGGCGCAACGGTCTCATCGTCTGACAGCTCTGTCACGTTTTGGAGCATTAGACAACTAGGCGCCGACAAAAAAACCAAATGATTTGAATTGTCTTGCAAGTCTACAAGCTGTATCAAACAATCTCAAAAAATATAAACTCTGGAGCTCTGCAAACAAACAACCAACCCCTCACTCTTGAACCAAACCACATCCCTCGTGTGAAAAGCCAACGCTCTCAAGACAAATAAGTACTGGTATGTACTGTTGCAATTGAAGCCAAAACCAAATTTTTGTCCTGGCAACGTTGCTCTATTGGCGCAGGCCGAAAACAAAACTGAAGTCTCTAGCGCTCGTAGCTGACAACTACGACTAAGGAGGAACTTGGCTATCATCAAAATCCGACTTGTCATCTTCAGAATCTCCAAGTATCAAAGTTTTCTGGCGCAACATTCTGGCTGCCACTTGCCGATTCGGAGAGCGGGATCTGCTCAAAGATCTCTGTGTCCCTGTCTCACCTGCCAGTGATTGAGGCGAAGGCCAACCTTTTTTATGAAAGGAAAACATATTATATATAGCAAGCCTGAGTGATGGTTCAGGTCCTTGCGGTCGGTATCAACCTTCACTCAAAACCACACACTCGGGGCACTGAGCGAACATGCGGAAACTGCTTCTAATGCGACTGGGCCAGCATCACCAACCCTTTCCTGCTTGCAGAAGTCATGAGGAGCAAACAAAACAAAACAACAATGGTAAATTGCAGGAGACATGAGGTGGAACTTGAACCATACGCGGGAACTCTGCCTTCACAGGACGACTGTTGTCAACCGCTTTGCTCGTGGCTGCCAGGGAGTTGGCATCCACCTGACAGACTGACTGAATGATTTTTGAAGGGACACTCTCAAAGGTTCAACCAACACTCACACAACCTGAACCCATCACTGGCGCCTTGCTCTTGTCCATGTGAGAAGCGAACTTGGTTGATACAAAGGTTCTAGCCAGACCCTCGAGACCAAAAACGTCAGCTGCCGCCCTGAAATGATAACAGGTTAAACTAGGTTCCTTCCCTTCTTTCTCTTTCTGGTTTTCTTGTGTTTCTCTCCCTCTCTCTCCCCCTCTCTCTCCCTCCCTCTTTTTGTGTGGCGGACTGCTCTCAGTTTCCCTCTATCTAGCGACTTAACACGTTTGGAAAGCAAAGCCTGCAATCAAGCTGAAGCTGCTACTACACGCTGAAATGCTTTGGGCTGTCAGCGCTTGAATTGGCACTTGAATTTCTGCACTGACACAAGTTGCCAGCACCTCCCCGCAAACAACAGAAAGTTTGAGTTTCACGAGCTGAACTTGAACTTGAAACCTGTGAATACATTGAGAAACAAAAGCCAACATAGCACAATGATGACATAATGAAAAGGCTGGCGCAAAGAGCGCCGATAGATTCAACCCCGGATCGATTCCTCGATCACATTGATAGCGAAATGGCCAAAATTTGGAAACACAATGTTTCCAAGAGCGTGAAGGCGGTTTTCATCTTCCTTGGTTAAATCTGCTGAAAGCTTCCCCCACTGCGCTGCCATGCCAGCGACTCAAAGAAACAAAGCAAAATTGCGCCAAAAAAAGTCAGCCTTAAAATGGAAACCTGGCTTTGTGGCAAGCAGGAAGATACGTTCACGAAACACCTCAGCGCGTAACGACAGAGCGCGTGACACGAGCTTTGGGCACACCATTGAGGTCCAAACGTTGATGCCGACATTTCGGCCCACTACCGTTGCCCATCGCACCTCCATCCCGCGCTTCTTGAACTCCTGGAGACTTGCGAGCTTTCGCTGATTTCCCCTGTTGTGAGAAGCCACTGCGTTTGGACTCCAACTCCTCAAGAAACGCCCTGAAAGCTTTATCATGACATGAAAAACTGCGCAACTAGCTCGACTTCGCCACGGGCTCAGGCAATGCAACTGTACGTCCAGTCCTCCAAAATGTAGGTCCGAATATTGGCCATGTCCTTCGACTTTAGGTTTCCAACGTTCTCCAACAATGCAACTGCCTGAGAGTGAATTCAAAAGCCTTGAGAGCAGCAACAACGTGAAAGGGATGACATATGATATCCAAATACATTTTCTGGGGAACCCTGCAGGTTTGGACATTGGTCTGCGACCCGGTACACATGCGATACCAAAGAGCTTCGTTTGCCATCAAGGCCCAACTGGGCACCTGCTATTGATATATCCTCAGCCAGTGTGGTTGAACGCAAACTTGTACTGATTTGTCACGTGCTCAAGTCCAACACAAACAAAACAACACTGCTCAAATCTAAAACTCAAATTGGGATTTGAGGCTCTTGGCAAGGAAATCCGCCCACAATGCCTGTCACACTCTCCCGCACCTTCGGACTGGGGTTGAAGGTGACTACATTCTCATGCACTTGACCAGGCGGTAAAAATCCTTCAGCCATTCGCTTCTGGATGATCTGCGCGCAGAAACTGTCAGCTTCAACCTGATCGAACACCAGCTAAAGATTGTCTGGGAGTGAGCCCTGCAGTAACTCAACCCTCAGCATTGCACGTACACAAGCGGGTGGCAGAACCTAGGTGGCAAATTGAACTTGGAGCAACACATGAGCAGTGAACAGTGGAGAAAACATCAGGCGGAGGGCGGTTTTGAGTACCCCGCTGCCGGAGGGACAACTCCAGTCCGCCCACTCCAGAATTTAGTGAGATGACTTTTTCCTGCTTGCCCTGCCAAGCCGAATCATCACCACGGCTCAACAAATCATAGAAGATTTGAAAACAAATTAGAAAGCCAAGCCTGGAGTGGCTTGAAGAGATCGTTAAAGGACTCCTTGGTCACAGTAGCGGTCGGAGAGGTCCAGTTCTGTGGTAGGCCTGCGCGCAAAACTAGTAGGACCATTCACAAACTACTTGCAATCTCATAAGTTTCAGTGGAAGGAAACGCTTCGCTTTCAAGTCCACATGCGATGTGTAATCCTTCACAGCCTTGCGAAACTCAGTCCAATAGTGGATCTGAGTCGCCAGATCCTGCACCCAACGCATTTAGCAACTTGACGGTAACCCTGTTTCTTTCTTCAAGAAACAACCGCATTCAAAAGGTCCAGTTTCCCTCTCTGGCTCAAATACCTAACGTTCGCGCGGTACGTGGCTCCAAAACAACCTGAAGCCGGGACTGGGACTAGCAATCTCTCAGGGTGAACCTCAAACATGACTCTTGTTAAATGCAATTAATCAACGCACGCAGCCCCATGTTTTCAAAAACACAGGCTTACGGATGAGCTTCTTGGTGCGCGGTTGGGCCTTCTTGGACATCCTGCCAGGAGCC
Organism: Phenganax subtilis; assembly: GCA_025434845.1. NCBI lineage: Eukaryota > Metazoa > Cnidaria > Anthozoa > Malacalcyonacea > Clavulariidae > Phenganax > Phenganax subtilis. Next base: position 17,846 of record JAOBYK011094197.1, on the reverse strand, counting down.
TTGGTACTTCCACTCTGAACAACAGGCAAGTGCCCACAAGTGCCCAAAATGAAACCTTTGTGACAAAGAACAAGTTTGATCTTCATGGGCGTGGCTTTGGGCAAGCAAAAAGGCTTGTAGCTGCGCATCACACCAGTCTACCTTGACTGCAGCATTGCCCTGTGCCTTGGCCAAGAACCAAAAACGGTTTGCTCCACACGCACATTGGATGGAGCAATCTGGACCAGGCCCTAAGAATCTGGCTTTTGTGTTCTTCCCTTTCGGCCTTGAAGTCTTTGCGGGAGGAGCGTCGTCACTGAGCGCGCAGGAAACGTGTGAAAGCAAAAAGAGAACAGCTGATGTTGCGCGCAAAAAAGGTTCTAGAAGCAGACTGACATGAGTATAATAGGCTTTCTCTAAGCACTCAGGTTGGCACTCACTCAAGGCCTCCACGTTCAGAAAAGGCATGCCGGCTAGCACTCTGCAAGCTACAGCTACTTCACACGCGCGCACAAGGCTACCGCAAAAAATGACTACCGACCACCCGGCCGCAAAGTGCAAAACAACAAGTCAAAACTCTTCACCCCTTACCTAAGGTTGTGTGAACAAACGCACCAAATGCACCCAACACTGCATTTTACATTCGAAGGAAAAAACACGAAGCAAACCGAACGGTGGCGTTCTTCCAAAGTGTGGAAGCCTGTCAACGTTTTTAGTCCTCCGCCCCCCGTGAAAAATCTTCGCGCCAGTAGACTCTACTGTGTGCCGTGTAGGTTGTTGCCCGCCCCTTTGTGGCACCACCACAGTATGAGAATATATCCAAGTTGGGGTCAATCTCATGTTCATGAGTGTGCAAACCCACAGTTGTTTCAATAAAGTAAAGAAACTTCCGAGTTACAGTGACTTATTTGAGCAAGTATGGTGAGAGGAAACTTGATCAGTAACATGTTGCTGGTAGCTGCCATGTTTCAGTCAGCTTGAAGGCTGACTGAGCAGCATGTGTCTAAGTACGTCAAGGCCAATGGTTGAGAGGCTGATCCCACTGAGCAGCATGTGTCTAAGCACATCAAAAATGGTCAATGTTTGAGAGGTCATAGTAGGACACCTGGATACATTTAGGACACCTGGATGTAAAGGAAGTGACCTGGAGGCGGTGCGACCCGCTCTTGTTGGTCGAGCCAATCGCCGAGCTCTCCCAACAAATTCCTCAGCCTCAAAGTCCCAATCAATATGAAGCCTCGAGTGGCTGAGCGGTCGCGAATCAGCCTAAACAGCCTGCGCAACGATGCGCACAGACCGCAGGGACACCCCTGTGAGTGCCCCCACATAGGCTGAGCCGACGCTGCGATCGAAAAAGAGTTTCGCGTTTCTTCGTCTTTAGTTATGAGGCCGTAAGTACATGCATAGCTTGGGGATAAATAAGACGTTTTTAGGACCTGGATTAAAGATTCAAGACGCCTAGAAAAGTTTCCAGCAATCTTGATGTTGAATCCATATTTGTTGCTCTATCTCATAGACTGCCAAAACCAAAAAACAAAACTCTGAAGAGAATCTTTGGTTCAGCCTGAAAGATTGTTTTTCTTGGTGTTCATTGAGTGTATTTAGTTTTAATGGTGTCCTTCAGCAGAAAACCTTTCGTTTTTGCTTTGGTCTATGCAACCTTGAATCACGAAAAAACAAAAACACGAGGAATTTTGGTCATTGTTTTTTCGATAAAAAGTAAGCGACCACTTTAAAGGAATCATGTTGTGGCTGTGGGAAATTGGTGACTGACTGCATAGAACAAAGCATAAACAAAAACAGAATTGTCTTTTGTGTTTGATAAAGGAAACAAAAAAACTAAAGAAATTCAATGAAAACAAAAACATCAGGCTGAAACCCAAGATTCTCCTCAGAGAATTGTTTTTTTTGGGCTTTGTTCTGCATTTGGTTCCAAGTTCGGCATACTGTTGCGCCACATTTTTGTCATAACTCATAGTGTTTCGTTGTTTTCTATTTAATTTTGCGCGCAATGGTCCGCAACCAATGCCTGGGTTGCCATAAATTGCCATAAGTGGGGTAAAGACCGATGTCTGTGTAAAACCCCCACAAAGAATGTCAATCCTTGAGGGATCCCAAAAACATATTTTCAGAATACTGCATCTGTATTACACTCTGTATTCCATTGTTTCTTCTTAACGCTTAAATCAAAATACACCACCGTAGACCCCAAACAGGTTAGACAACAACGCAGCATTCCCAAGCCCACTTTTTGATACATCAACAAGAGGAGACAAAAGGAAACAGAAAGAGGGACAAGGCGGACACAATGACCAACAAGAAGGGAGACAAAAGGAATCAGAAGGGAGACAAGACGAACACAATGACCAACAAGAAGGGAGACAAAGGGAGACAAGAAGGAAGACAAGGCGGACACAATGACCAACAAGAAGGGAGACAACAAGGAAGACAAGAAGGGAACAGAAGGGAGACAAGACGGGCACAGTGACCAACAAGAAGTGAGACAAGACTGGAGACAAAGGGAGACAAGAAGGGAAACAAGGCGGACACAATGAAGGGAGACAAGAAGGCAGACGAAAGGAAAAAAGGGTAACAAGACAGACAGTGACCAACAAGAAGGGAAACAAGAAGGGTGAAAAAAGGAAACAGAAGGGAGACAAGACGGACACAATGACCAACAAGAAGGGAGACAAGACCGGAGACAAAGGGAAACAAGAAGGGAGACAAGACCGCAGACAAAGGAAGGCAGAAGGGAGGCAAGGTGGACACAATGACCAACAAAACAAGAAGGGGGACAAGACGGGAGACAAAAGCAAACAGAAGGGAGACAAGGCGGACACAATGACCCACAAGAAGGGAGACAAGACCGGAGACACAGGGAGACAAGCATGAAGACAAAGCGGACACAATGACCAACAAGAAGGGGGACAACGCGGGACAAGAAGGGAAACAAAAGGAAACAGAACGAAGACGAGACGGACACAGTGACCAACAAGAAGGGAGACAAGACCGGAGACAAAGGGAGACAGAAATGAGACAAGGCGGACACAATGACCAACCAGGACGAACAAGAAGGGAGACAAGAAGGGAGACAAAACGAAACGGAAGGGAGACAAGACGGACACAGTGACCAACAACAAAGGGGACGAAACCGGACACAAAAAGAAGCAGAATGACCGGAGACAAAGGGAGACAAGAAGAAGACAAGGCGGACACAATGACCAACAAGGAGGGAGACAAGACCGGAGACAAAGGGAGACAGAAGGGAGACAAGAAGGACACAATGACCAACAAGAAGGGAGACAAAAAAAGGGAGACAAAGATAAGAGAAGGGAGACAAGACGGACACAATGATCAACAAGAACACAGACAAGAAGGGAGTCAAAAGGAAGCAGAAGGGAGACAAAAGCAAAAGAAGGGAGACAAAACGGACACAGTGACCCACAAGAAGGGAGACAAGTCAGATACAGTGACCAACAAGAAGGGAGACAAGACCGGAGACAAAGGGAGACAGAAGGGAGACAAGGAAATGCTGCGTGGTCAGCGGAAAAGGGCCAGCAGTGACAGAAAGGGCGGGCGCATCATAAAGAAGAATTGAGAACCCCTAACAACAGTGAACTGTTTCGGGAATGAATAGAAATGTTGCATTGCCAGCGGAAAAGGGCGGACACCACCAGTGACAGACCTGCGAGACAAATGAATAGAATTTCTGCATGGCCAGCGGAAAAGGGCGGACACCAACAGTGACAGACCTGGGAGACAAATGAATAGAAATGTTGCATGGCCAGCGGAAAAGGGCGGACACCAGCAGTGACAGACCTGGGAGACAAAAGAATAGACATGCTCCATGGCCAGCGGAAAGGGGCGGACACAACCAGCGACAGACCTGTGGGAGACAAAGGAATAGAAATGCTGCATGGCCAGCGGAAAAGGGCGTGACAGACCTGGGAGACAAATGAATAGCGCTGCTACATGGCCAGCGGAAAAAGGCGGACACCAGCAGCGACAGACCTGGGAGACAAATGAATAGAAATACTACAGGCCAGCGGTGACAGACCTGGGAGACAAATGACTAGAAATGCTACAGGCCAGCCCAGCGGAAAAGGGCGGACATCACCAGCAACAGACCTGGGAGACAAATGAATAGAAATGCAGCGGAAAAGGGCGGACACCACCAGTGACAGACCTGCGAGACAAATCAATAATTTCTGCATGGCCAGAGGAAAAGGGGCGGACACAACCAGTGACAGACCTGGGAGACAAATGAATAAATGTTGCATGGCCCGCGGAAAAGGGCGGACACCAGCCGTGACAGACCTGGAAGACAAAAGAATAGAAATGCTCCATGGCCAGCGGAAGAGGGCGGACACCACCAGCGACAGAACTGTGGGAGACAAAGGAATAGAAATGCTGCATGGCCAGCGGAAAAGGGCGGACACATCTTAAGAAAGAATTGAGAACCCCTAACAGTAAACTGTTTGGGGAAAAACCTTAGTAAATGTTGAGGCGTCCTTTTCCAGCCATCCATAGTTGACAACACCTATCAACTTCTTATTCAGTTGTCTTCTTCTTGATTATCAGAAATGTGTGCGTTCATCAACTGATTCTGATATCTCTGCAATTAAAACTGTGTGCCTTTGTGGGTTCTTTGCATGCCAGTTTCTTGGCTCTTCTCTTGGCCTTTTCATCCTTAAAATTATCTCGTATTAGTGCCTGGTAGATCACAAAAGACATAATATATATATATATCTTTGTCTTTTTTGAATAGCATTACACCATTAGCCGACAAAAATGAATTCTCTGCGTACAAGGCAAGGAAGTAAAGTTAATCAACGTATCAAAATCGATCACATCTATATACAACGTTCATGTATCAAACTGACAAATGTCCATTGTTCTATAGATGTTGATGTATGAGTGTAAATGCTCTGGTAATACTAATTTAAGTGATTGCCTTAGGGATCTTTTCAGTTTGTCTTTAAGTAGCTTCTCATTCCACTGTGACTTTTAAAATGTGTAACATCAATGTCTGAATTGAACAGTATAACGGTTGAAAAGGGTTAATTTGTTGAAGCTACGCGTTGCCAGGTTCACATTGTTATAGGTGTCTTCATCCTCAACTATAATGCAACCCTCAACTGAAATTCTGCATAACTAGCTTCTGTGTTTTGATTGTATATTTGACCTTGTTCAACTATTTTAGTTCAGTTATCATTTCTTCTTGGTGTTTAATACCTACTTCATAAACACTTTATGACAGATCAACAAACTTGGTTAGGCCACTGTCTCTTGCCACCAAAAGCATCTCCTGACCTGACAATCCTTCGGCATTTCAATTTTAAGAATGTCATTTATGTCGTTTATGTCATCAAGCATGTTGTATTTAGGGCGTTCTTCCCGTTCATTGATGTAATCATCAATGAGAGCATTTCCTCTTGGTGCGTTTACTTCCTGCTTTTGTTGCAATGGCTTCAGGTCGTGGATTAAGGGATAGATCTGGTTGCTTTTAACCATTGCAAAACAGTTTAATGGGATGGTTCCTTTTGGGTTGGTCATATCATATCATATTTGTAAGTTAATGTTTGAAATGTTGTACAACTCAAGATACAATACCTTTTACATTTCCTTAATGGATACCCCCTTTCAGTCAACTCATCTCTGCCCATACACTCACTAAGCCTTCCCTATAAAAGCATTTTCTAGTTGTCCCACTCATAAGACCAGCGTCATGAAGCCAATTAGTGCGTTCCTCAAGCGTACATGATCTATTATCTATGTAGTGACCCCTTTTTGAATGGGGTCAGCATCTGTTTTTGGTGTGTTTGTAGTATAATAGTGCTAGATATCTACATTAGCTGCATCTGTCAATTGTCATTCAATTCTTTCGCCGCTCTTCTTCATTTGCTCTGCTGACTTTGATTTTGATACAGCCAAGGTTGTCGCAATACATTGTCAAGCCCTTCAACTAAATCAAACGTCCTTTATCATCACTAAGCAGTTTTAAATTCTCATATTGAGGGTTTGTCAAATAAAACTTTGGTATGTCTTCTGCATTTTCCCTTTTGACAGTTTTCTTGGCGTGTAAGATCCTTAGGAAAATCTGTCGCATGTATATTTTGAAAGCTGACAGTGAAATAATAAACTCCTTGATGTGTAAAGGTTTGTTTTTGTTTGATACCAAGCTCTTTAAAGTCCCCCTGGACAAAATCTTAAAGGACATGACAAATTCAACAAAGAAGATCAATCTTCTTCTCCTTCCATTTCTTTGCGTCAAACAACCTTGTCTTTTGCTTCAAATTTTTTGCTTCCACGCCTGAAAATATCGTCTCAGCCCTCTGCATGTTCTTTGCTGCTTGTAGATCTATCTACGATAATGACTTAGACATACAGTGACATACATACGAGAGGCAAAAGTGGTAGATCTTTGAGGGGGAGAGTTATATGTATGTATCCGGATGACCGTAATCGTCGCGATCATCTCTTAGTTAATGCTTTTGAAGTTGCTAGACTGCGAGCGAGAGAGAGAGAGAGAGTCACTCAAGCTGCGAAATAATGCAAAGGGCGTTGTTCAGCGCAGATTGATCGGGACCTGTGAAATTTAAGATCTTCAACACGGCCAAGCACACTCTCCCAGCTCAAGGCAGTTGCTTGTGTTTTGTTCATGAGCCCCTAACTGATTTGATTATCTAATTCGTTTTGAGATCTCTTTCTCAAACTGAACCTGTGATCTCACTACACCCAAAAAATATATTACACCCGCATCGAACGCAAACAGCAGCTAGGTTCTAGCCAAACACGGAAACAGGTTATGAGACGCGTTAGGAAAAAACAAAGACAAGTGGGACACCATGGCAATCTTTGAACCGAATCGCTTCCGAGCAAGAATTGATAACCCCAACAGCAAAGTTCTTTGGGGAAACATGGAAGCGCGTATTCTCAAACATGGGCCGAGACTAAGGGAAACAAAGAGAGAGAGAGAGAGACAGAAAAGAAAACAAGTTGATGAATCATCTTCGAATCGACTCTAGATAGCTAGCCATACAAGGAAAAGGAGGCAAAGGAAGACCAAAAAAAAAGGACACCAAAGGAGAGAAATGAAACCTTTGGTGAGAACCATCAGACAAAGTTTGAATCTTTACAAGAACTGAAAACCCCAACACCAAAGCTGAATTAAACAAAGAATCATGTCGCGACAGCCACCGCATGGGGAAACCCGAAACAAGAAGAGAGACAAGTGGACAAGTGAAACACAAGTTATGTCAAAAAATGCCGTGACAAAGTCATTGTCTATGCAAGAACCCAAAAAAAGAACCTACCAGTTTCACTCACTGTTTTGGGGTATACACAAATAACACAAAGAGTCTTCACTCACGTGACACTCAATAGGCACCTAAAATCAGCACATCAAAAATCATCAAACCATTCCTTGTGAGGTTGAAGATCGCAAACTCTTGACGATCACCCACGGCGGCTGGATGTACCAAGGCCGACAGTGACATCAAGGCCGCGATGCCAATGGAGCTCACTACGATCACCTGCCACGCAGGAACCGAAACAAAACCAAACTGTTGGGGCAAGTTCTGATGAGTCAAAAACTGTGGAGAAGTTCACACGTCACGAAAAGGACTGCCTCAATAAAAGAAAACTGCGAACTTTTCCTTGACACAAAAAGGGCTGCACACAGGTCTCATGATGCTAAACATGTTGTGCATGTAAGCTGTGATCTATATTGAATTGTTTCACACTCCTTCTTGGTAGTGTGAGCGCTCGACTTGCTATTTTAGCTCACACTGCCACCAAGCTTCTCTACTCAAATTTGTATTCTGTCGGTCTTTCCATCCTCTCAACAACGGGGTTCCTAGAGGTGTTTGGTGGTATCCTTTCTGGATTGTCTTTTCTGACTATTGCAATTTCTAGCAATCTCTCACGCCTGTGTTTCTCGTAGGCAATTGTATCTGCTCTGCTCTCTTCTCCTCTTCCTAGATGCTCATATTGCCTTTCTCCTCAAGTCGACCACACATCTGGATTGCCTGTTCCCTTTCATATTCTACTCTGCTTGCTTGTTCCCTATGGGTAAGAACCTTCTTGTCATTCGTCCTTCTGTGGGAACTGCTCCTTCTAAGGCTGCTTTCAACCTCACTTTATGACCGCGATATCGTCCCGTCCTTCCGTTGTTCTCAAGTCTTCCAAGCTCCTTCTGGCTAAGAAGTTTGCTGCATTCATCTCTTCCGTAATATCATAGCTGACTATCTCAAGACTATCTGGTACGTCGTTTTTTCTACAACGCCTGCATTGGGAATCAGTCCACTATGAACTCCCCTGGTGTAGTCACGCAGCTGGTCTATCCTTTCAGTGCCGCCCTCTACTTGGTCAAACATCCATTCAATCTCCACTATTCTGAGTTCTGTTCCATCCACTCTGTCGCCAAGGATTTCCCTCAGTAGCGATCTTCAAAGTACTTACAGAGTTTCCACATTGCAAAGGTCATTGCTGCAAAACCAACGATATTGATCATAGTAATCACAAGTATCATAACTCTCCAGTTTCCATTGGATTCTTCTCTCTCTCTCTCCCCCTCTCTCGCTCACCCACTCTTGTTTGCTCCTCACTGCGCCAATACGCAATGAGGTTCATCAAGCGTCTGATTCTTTGTCCTCGAAGTGGTTTGGTATTTATGTCTGCCATGTTGCGATCTGTTGGCACTTGCACCCTATTGAAGTCTTTTCTGTTCTAAATCCATAGCAACTTTCCATCTACATGCCTCACTTTTCTAACTCCTCTCTTCATCACAAGCTGGCGCGCACTTGCAGAATCTGTGAAGGTGAAATGGTGCACCTTTGTCCCAAGCGCAAACTCAAGAACTGAGCGAACGTATATTTGTATATTCCATCTGGCGCTGAAGAAACTATTGCGCGCAACTCTGCTTCACATGAAGATAAGCTCTTCTGCGCTCTGCTGCTGTTGAACAGTGGACAACTGCTCAATGCATGGAATCCTCCTGACGTTGACTTTCTGTTGCTTTTGTTTCAACTCCAATCTGAATCTAAGAGTGTCCCCAAGCACCAATAACTTTCCCCTTTCTTCACATAACCTTCTCCTCCCTGTGGAAATAGGTAAATACCTGATCCAACAATGCTTCTGAAAAGGCTAATCTTTTCTTGCTCATGCAAAACTTCTGGTGTGTCTTCCATCTGGCAGCGCGCAATGTGTATGACTGGAGAAAGAAGCCTTACCGCCATGAAGATGGAACAATATGCAAGTGGTGGGAGAGAAGAAAGACTAGTTGCAAGAGAATTTGCTTTCTGTGAAGGAAAGAGAGACGATATCTTCTAACCAGCGACTTCAGGACGCACTGAAGCTTCTACCCACAATACGCTCGCAGAGAGTGAGTGAGGAGGAAGAAGCAAGAGAGGGAGAAGGAGCGTTTTCCTAGATGCTAGGATGTCTTGATGTGAAGATGCATTTACGCAGGTCCCACAGGAGAAGCTATTGAAAGTGAACTTGAGAGGAGAACTTGGCGAAGAGAGTTTTACCTGGACAAAGAGTTGGAGCAAAAGCATGGTTTGACTTTTTCACAGAGTACCTCACTGAGGAACTCAATTATATGTTCAGCGCTGAGTGTCCACGCCTGGGTAGAAATGAGAAGAGTATCAATTGGATCCGTGTGGATGATTGGGTTTTCACAGGTTGTCCGAAGTACACCAATGAAATCTGTCTTCCGACACCAGCGCGAGCAAAATTGAGAAGTTTGGCGATGAGTTCAACTTCCTGAGGAGAAAGTGCAAATATTGATGGATCCAACCAGGTAACTACATCCAGCAGAACTCCTTCTGCGCTACCTTCCGGGGTCTCGTCTCTTCAACTTCATCAGCAACTCTGTCTATCCAACCTTCTGGGTCTCCTTCTGGTTCATGTTCTCCATCGCGCCATAAGCCATAAGCATTCAGGTCCATTTCCTTCTTCGCCCCAGTCCTCTTCATTAACTTCTTCTGCAACTGGGGACAGCTCTTCATCTACATGATGGAGATCTTCACCTGCACCAAATTGACCTTGACTTTCTTGTTTGCATCGTCTAGGGCCTGAGCTTCTTCATAGGGCTCTCTTCTTAAAGCAACTCAAACGCTTCCCTTGGTCTTGAAGGCGCTGATGGTGATCTCAATGAAGATAGTATGGGAGTAACTGGACGCGGTTGTCCTGCTGGCAATGATGATGTAGATGGAACGCCTTCACCTTCTCAAGTGCTTTCTTGTCTGCAAAGAGAACTTCCTGCTTCTTACTTGGTGTTTCTTCTCCACTTGGTTTCCGCTCGTCTCCATCTCTTTTTTCATTGCTTCACTTGGGATTTCCAGCGGGGCTGGAACCGGTATTGGTTCTGGGAAAAGCGCTCCCTCCTTCTCTGAATCACTTCCTCCTTCAAGAGCTTTTGCCATCACTGCTTCTGCATCTGCATCCTTGAACTTCAACATTAGATGCGCTCGAGGAATATCTGTCTGCGCAGCTGGCAACGCTTCTGCTCTCCTCTTTGTGGCAACGATTCTGCCTCCAAAGTTTGTCTGATATTCCCATGAATAGGCATTGAAGCTTTTGTAGATTGGCAAGTATTTGGGCCAATCTTGATCCGTTGTCCTGGTGCGTTTACTCAGCACTACCTGCACATCATCTGTCAGCACATACGCGTCTTGCCTTTCCACTTTTCCCAAGGTCGCGCCTCTCCTTTGTTGAGACTACTTCTGATGTAACCATGATCTGGCTCACCATACTCAGCCAGAAGTCCTTTGTAACTCTTGCCATAGACGAGCTCGTAGGGAGTTGCACCCTTGACTGGCTGAAACCTATTCAGCGCCCAACTGGCAGGTCTTGCTGCCCAGGTCCAAAGTGCATGATCTGACCCTATTTTGATACCAAGCCTTGACTGCACACCTTCAATGAAACTTCCTGCAAGCTTTCTCACCCTGTCAACTGTGTTCTCTGACAGAAGTCAATGGTCTCCAAGCTTTGAAGTATTCAATCTTGTAGTGAGTCCTAGGCTGCGGCGAGCAATGATCAGCATTTTCCCGATTTGTCTTGTTGTCCTGTAGATGATTGCTGAATACCCCAACAGCTCACCAAAAATTCATCAGCTCTTGCACAATGAGTCAGATGAAATTGGCTCTTCCTACTGGCGCAACATGAAAGTACCCAGTTTGGTCGTCAATTAATAAGTCCAAGCTTACCTCACGGATACTTCCTCTCTTTACTCAATCTGTTCTCTGGGCGCGCTCGATGCTCAACGCACTCCTTACACCAATTGGCATATGGCATATGCGTCAGCCCATGCCTTGCCTGAGTGGCTTCATCTGGCATTCTTGCCACACTTTGACCTAATGCCTCTCTCGTCTCTTGAGCTTTTGCTTCACTCACCTAGCTTTTGGCATTCAAAAGTTCCATCTTCTTCTTGTGATTGAGGATCTTTGCGTAGACCTTTAGCTTAGAGCCACTGCCTGAAATGCCGGGAAATGAACACGCTGCCCTCAAAGTTGCTAAAGTAGAATCCTTAAGTCAACTCTACTCCATTCACCAAGACTTTGTCTACATCCATTGGGCTCAACCGTAGTTCACACGCAAAGTCTCCATATGTCTTTTCCTCTTCTTTCTCGTCTTCTACCTCCTCCTCCGGTGGAGTAGGGGTAATCTCATCGATTGCAGTCTCCACTTCGTTCTTTCTCACATCTCTGTTCTCAAGCTTCTTGTATCCCGGCGCAAAGAACCCCATATCTTCTGGCTCATACCTGAAGATTGCGATTGAAGGAATGGCTGCGTCATCATCAAAGAATTGCTCATTGAGTTCCTCCTTTTTCATCATGCTTTCACAAGATTCAGGCATTAGCCATTGACAACCTCTTTCCACCAAAGTAGTTCTCATCAACTCTGGTGATTCTTCCAATTCTGGAATGATTTCATCTTCATCTCAAATGACTCTAATGCGGCCTTGAACTGTCAAAGATCGATTTTGCAAGTTGGGTGGTACCCAAGCCACCATTCTCCAAGGCTCGCTCTCGACCATTGATTCCCCAACCATGTTCCATCAGCCTTCCATAGCAAAGTATGCGCCGGTTTACCTTTGAACAGAAGACCCATTCTCTTTGAGAAGAACTTCACGCCCATCAAGGTCACGCAAGGAAATCTCAACACTTTTTGCATTCCCGGTGAGGACACGGTTCTGCCGCGCATCTAGTAGCTTGGTCTTTGCGTTGAACTCCAATTCTTCCCCGTGATTTGCCATACTCAAAGGGAATAACGCTACATCGGCTCCACCGTCAAGAATGATGGCCACATCCTCATCTCTTCACCAAGTCTCCTCACTATGGGTTCATCATCTGAGATTCCAACCTCCTCAAACTCTTTGATCTCTCGCTCATCATCGTCGTCATCATCATCACCATCATCATCATCATCTCCAATGTAGAGGCATCCCTTTCTCACAAGTCAAAGATGATTGGCTCGCCGTTCTCAATTCTTCTGACCACTGGTTTGGTGTCTGCTGAGCTACTCTGCTGGCTAACATTGGCTTATTGTTGACCAACTGCATGAGTAGTCACTGATGTCCCTCCTGGAGATGAATGGGATCATGTTGCCACACCTTTTCCTTTCTGGCCCTTTCTCTTACCTTTGCCTTTCTGATCACCTTCTTTTCCTTTCTGATCTCCTTTTCCTTTCGTTCCTTTGCCCTTGGCATCCTTACCTTGGCCCTTCTGATGTCATTCTTGCCCTTTTTGCCTTTTCCTTTGGCGTCTTGGACCCGATCAATGTCTGATACTTGCCACTGCCACCGTTAAAGTAGCCCACTTCTGCTGAGAACGATCCCATTGCCGCACTTGCTCCCTCAAAGTTGAGCGTTGAACATTGTCGTGTCAAATTCAAGCATGACTTGAGTTGCCCACCTACACATCTCAAAAAATAGCAGATTTCAACTCTTCTTGAATTGTCGTCCCTGCCTTGGCCGTCTCATCAAATACTTCTTCAAGCTTCAGAAGTTGAGGTTGCAGTGCACTGTTCATTGAAAATGCTGGCCATGTAGCGGCTGCTCCCAAAAGTGCTAATCCTCTAGCCTTTGAAGCTGGTTTCAAGCCTTTAACAAACTTGCCCAGGCATCAAACCCATTGGAGTCCTCCACAGCTTTTCACCAATTGCAGTGCTCTTCCCCTCATCAATGAAGCTAGCAAGCCATAGAGCTTGACGCACCTAGTCTTCTCCTCTGTAGATGCCTACTCCATGTCAAAATTCTCATTTGGCTTGTCATGAATCTCCTTCAAGTCCTTCATGTAAGCCTCATCAACTGAGCTCAAATACATCTCAAATACCCATGACCGCTCTCTAAGTGGCTTGATTTCTTCATATTTCCTCTTCTTGTGACTTATAGTCAAAGTCAAAGCTGTTGGGCTTCGAAGTCAATTTTGACCATCTATCGTTGACGACTTCTGGTCTTCAACGGCCTTTCTCACTGCCTCAGCTACTGATGTTGGTACTTGCGCACTCTTTGCTATAACTGTAAGGATTTCTCTGATCTCCTCCATTTGTCCTGCACACTAATGTCCTTCAGCTCACAATTTGTCACCAGTTCAGCTATTTGGGTTCCAAAGGGCTTTTCTCTGGAGCTCAAAGGGGTTACCCTTATCCTTGCTCCGCTAGCATGCCAACTTTTCCCTTGACACAAAAAGGGCTGCGCACAGGTCTCATGATGCTAAACACGCTGTGCATGTAAGCTGTGATCTAAATTGAAACTTGTTCACAAAAACATTTTTTAGATCAAGATTCAAGATTATATACACAAAAAGATTGCACTGCTGACGGAATAGGGTATGTTTGCTGTTGTTGCTCGCGCGAAACGTGAACGGCAGAATTGAAGTAACGCCCAGGGAGTCAGTAGCTGCAGCAAATGTGTAATATCTGCTGGCCCGCTGGGGTACTGACGGATTTGGCCATTGGCCAAACCAAAACAAGCCGTTGCCAAACACAACAAAAACGCATCTTCGCGATCGAATGGCAACTTCTCGGTAGCTCTACTACATATTATCCACCAAGACAATGACACCGAACATCAGGGATCATCACCCATTTTCCCTGGAGTTTCGTTTTGACCCGTTTTTACCATGTGCAGCATTCAGACTCGGCATTTCCACACCCCTCGGGCGAACCACTCTTCCAGTCTTCGAAAACATGGCCGATGCGACCATCATCGCGGTGGAGAAGTTATTGGCAAAGTTTATCGCTGCGCCTATGGAACACACGGGTGTCATGCGCCGCATCAAGCATGCTACTAGTAGCGATGGCCTCTACCCTAGTAGCGATGGCCTCCAACCTACTAGCTTCTTGTTCCTAGTAGTAATGCCCTTGTTACTACCTTACATGTCTGCAATATTGTCATCATCAACATCTGCAAGGTGGTGAAGGGCTGACTTTTTGAGTAGATGTCCTTCCCTGCAAAGCGCCTTTGGAGATGGGATCAAAGTACAGAGCCGAGCCAACAACAAGGATGAGTATGCAATAGGACATCCAGCAGTCCAGGACGTTCAGTAGTGGCACCTGGTGAATCCAAAACAACAAAATGTGTCTAAGGCTTGTTTCGGAGAGAATGGTGCAAGAAATCACAGCCAGGCCTTCCATGGCCTTGCGATGCATTGAACCGCCAGAAAGGATGCAAGGATCAAAGCCACACAAATGGACTGGATTGGTGGGTGCTCGGTGGCAAGGACAATGGGCAAGGAGATCAGTGGTCCTCTGGTCAGGAGAGGTACTCCGAACCACCAAGAATCCAGCCGGAACCGGAAGACCAAGAAGCGGAAGGCACGCACCCGAGCGTGCATCTCCTGGGCACTCCAATGCGGCACAGCATAGGCCGCATAGGCGCACAGCGCCAGGAAACCAAACACCCCGAAGACCAACAGCAAGAGTCCACCCACAAGCATTGCGGTGTGCTTCGACTCCCCGCAAATCACGCTGGGATATTGAAGAAGGCTCCGCAGCCCGTTCGGGTGCGTGTAGCACATGAGTGGTGCAAGAGCGATTGTGGACATCGTCGAAAAGCCCACCTGAAAGCAGGTTGAAGAACGGTCTATTGAAATTCAATCAATACACTAATTACATCCAGTTACTAGTTACTAGTTTTGACAATGAAAGATCTCCAGCTCCCATGAAGACTTGGAAGGGGGGCCATCTTGAAACCCATGCAAGGCAAATCTGGATTGTTCCAGCCATTCCGCGCACAAAATCACAGCTACAAATACCAACAAAGTTAAGTGCGTGTAGATATTGATCCGCTCAACGGGAAGTATGAGTAGACTATCCTCTCCCTCGTATAGACAGCGATGGCGCGCTCTTGTTTTCCGTAACGAGAATGGCGATGGCACAGGTCTGAGAACGAGAACGCGGACGTCCCACTACGCGCTATCATCTTCCAATCCAATGTTCTTCTCTAGAAAGCACGGCTCAGCAACATGCGTTCCGGAAAAGCATTCGCTTTGCGTCCTTGTGAAAATACATATATGTATAAGCTCCTTTTTGCATCTCGCGGCCACTTCCCCAATATGGCACACCCAGTGTGTGACCCACCCACTGCCTGGCAAACCCAAGTGCTTGAGGGCCACCAAGGGGGCCACGTGAATGGGAACTCTGTCTGATGCTGGCAACCAGCAGGAGACAGATCAAACCTGATTAAACAACTCTCGACCGGGCACTAGACTTGGCATTGCCATAGCAACATCCGTGACAAGCATGTTTTTTGGGACGTTGTGGAACTGTTGGCTGTACGTAACTCATGCGCCGCAGTGCCGCTGATTGCAGCAAACTCGCTCTCAGCTCCACTCAGCTCCACTGCTTCCTGAGGCGAGTACTTTTTGCAAACCCCAATCCCGCCGAAGAGGCTCTTGAAGTGTGAGCAAGCATCCAAACTGAGTTTGAGCCAGCAAGTACAATATCAAAAAGTCATAAATCATCTACAGTACATTGGGCCTAGCAAAATCAGAAGCAAGCGCATAGCGCATACATCAGAATTACTCTGTTGCGCTGCTTTCAGATTTAGAACTGATAGGTTTATCGGCGTGGCTCATTTGTCTCAAGACTCTCGCGTTTGTCTCAAGACTCAAGCTTTCATGGGTACCTGGCATAGCATCTGTCTCATCCCGTATCACCTCAAACACTCTCAATTCACATATGTCTTGAAGAGGTGAGCAACGCATCGCGAGGGTGGTAGTAGTAGTAGAAGTAGAAGTAGAAGTAGTAGTGGTAGTAGAAGTAGTAGTAGAAGTAGAAGTAGTAGTAATAGTAGTAGTAGTAGTAGTAGTCGTAGTAGTAGTCGTAGTGGTAGTGGTAGTGGTAGCAGTAGCCGTATAGCAGTAAATAGAATAATGCGCGCGCTTTTATTTTCTGCAGAGCAGAAGGCCCAGCGACCCGAGAAGCCAGGGCGCGAAAACTATAAACACATCAACACAGTGTTCTGGTAATTACATGTCACTCCTCGCAACATGCTCCAAATGGCATGAACACCGTGCTTTGGGCAGCAGAAAGGTAGGACACACTGTAAGCACCATCTCCCAATGCAAAGAACCATCCATTTCACAAGATATCTTAGCAAGCATCTGACTTCTTGGGAAATCCTTTCGGCCCGGCAGCACATAACTAGCATCAACTGATGAAATTTCATGACATGTTCCCAAGCGCAAAGGCCTGCGTCCTGAGCAGCACCAGCAGCAACTCTTTTGACACCTAAAGCAATCGAATGAAGATGCAAGCTGCCTCAATTGTCAAAGTTTCAACATTTGCTGTGAAAAATACAATATGCAATATGCATAGAATCGAGGCGTAATAGAGTATTGTCTAAACTTTTCGAGTTGTCTAAGCCAAAAATATTTGGGGAAAAGGTAGGTTGGCACCTGTGCAACACCATTGGTCTGCCCTAAGTACAAGATGTAAAATCTTCAAAGCACACCCAGTCCTCGGGGACATGACACCACACCACGACTCCATGGGATGTACAGCAGGTATATATATATATGTGCGTGTAAAATGATAATATGCAACTGTTATGATCTGTTGCGATGTACCTCTGGCTTAGGGGGTGTTTTCAGGGTAGGCCCGGGCAAAGACTTGGCGTGCAAGAGGAAGCGATGGGGTAACATCGGGCAAAGAGTAATGTCACGGGGCGAAGTTGACATCGCAGCCACACCAACAGGGGGTAGAATTGGAAAGTAGAAGACATAGGTCTGGGGGGGCGTGCCCTTTTTCGCTCCGTTTCTGGGAGGAGTTGGAGGTGACTTTCAGGAAGTGAGGCGCGCTTGCCGGCGGCGTGTTGCGAATCAGTGAGCAGAGACGGCGGTGGGGGTTCATGCGCGAGGCAATGGGTAGGGTAGGTGAGGAGAGAGAGAGATATATATATATGTGTGTATAGGTAGAGAAGACAAAGAGTAGCCGGAAGTGGTGGGGTTGATATTACTGGGGTGTGCAAGATGAAGTGATCGGCTAACACTATGTAAAGAGTACGTTTATGGGGTGAAGTTGGCATCGCAGGTACGCGAGAGGAGGTAGAAACAGACCCAGAGTACGCCCCATTGAAAAGATTCAATAAAGTTATTGATTTTCAATGCCATTATTGAAGCCTTGTTTTTATTGAAACAAACCAATAACCTTATTGGTTTCTGTTTCAATAAAGTTATTGGTATGTTTCAATAACTTTTCCAATTTATTTAAATAAGCCTATTGGTTTGTTTCAATAAACAGTTCAACAACAAAAATGACTATTTTTACATATATATATATTTGGCACAGGCTGTTTCAATAACCCCTGCTGGTTGTTGCAGTAAGTTATGAAAGACAACAGTGGCTTCATCTCTGCT